>CM024092.1:2279035-2421378 GCA_013433165.1 Hypsizygus marmoreus | reverse complement strand
GAGAGAGATAACCCTAACCCTAACCCTAACCCTAACCTAACCTATAACCTAACCCTAACCTAACCCTAACCCTAACCTAACCCTAACCCTAACCCTAACTACCCTAAGGGGAGGAATATGAGAGGGGAGGGAGGGGAAGGAGGGGGGATATTACTTGTCAAAAAAGCCGCACACTAGGGGATTTCTTTACTGGCCTGTGACCAATAAAGAAATGGTCCACCTGTGGCATTGGTTCAGAGTGAAACATCCATTGACAGCCTATTGGGGAATGTGGGCAGGCACTGACACATGGGCCTGGCCAGTAGGGAGACATCCATTGATCTCCCATTCTGGATTGTGCCCAGCTGGTACCTGAGACATCCATTGAAAGCCCAGTCTGGACTGTGGCCAGGTGGCATTTGAAAGATCCATTGAAGACCCATTCTGGACAGTGGCTGGGTGGCATCTGGCCCCTCCCCTGAGGTATATAAGGGGGGCCCTTCTCTGTCTTCATTCTTCATTCCCCCCATCACTTCTCTCATCATCAGTCCCCTACTACTTCATACATCATCCTCAATGAAAGAAGAAACACTCTACTTTTTTACTCCCTATGGAGCCTGGGATGGCAAGCCTCTCCCAGCAGAGTATGTGATCATTCTGCTTCTCTCATTACTGACTGACTGACTGTATTGATATAGTGCTCCCATGTATCACTGGTCTGAAATGCATTTTGCATGTGATGTCAGACAAACCTATGGATGGCCAAATCCTGAATCCAGAAACAATGTAGTCCTCCACAGGGACTGCAGGCTTGCTTGGTTGGATAAGGAGTGTAGGGAGTGGTACCATCCTGATTATGTCAAGAAATACCCAGAGTTGGATCCAAAGAAGAGGCAGGAACTGTTGGAATATCTTTATATGTAGTATATGAATGCAAAGCACAATATCTATGATGGTTATACTGGATTGATGACAAGTGATATTGTACTCTCATGAGTGGAATATATCAAAGAAGTTGAAGTGATGGATGCAGCCCATTGACAGAATTGTTTCAATGTACCTAGTTTGAACACAATAACCATGCAAATACTTTATTCAACCACAATTATTGTCCTGATTCCATGCTAGTACCTGGTTCGAGCACAATAAATGTCCTGATTCCGCCGCGATGAGCCCGTTGAACAGATATTGTAAGCTTCAGTTCGAGATAATGAATACCTTGGTGAGTGAGTATCCCAGTACCCAGTTGATATCACAGTTATATGCTGGTACCAGTTGATATCACGGTTACTAGTTTGACCTTGATACATGCGCGAGCCAGGTTCGAGCATAATAAATGTCCTGATTCCATGCAGGAAGCTAGTTCGACCATAATGAATGTCCTGATTCCATCGCGTTCGATCTGTTGAAAGCAAATTTGATGCTCTGATTTCTCTAATGGTCGAGATGGATTAAAGAAGTCAGGCTACCAACTGCAATAGTCTGCGGATACCCAGTTGGAGTACGATAAATGTCATGATTCCATGCGAATACCCAGTTCAACCATAAAAAATGTCATGATTCCATGCGCGTACCGGGTTCGACCATGATAAATGTCCTGATTCTACCCGCAATCAGCCCGTTGGACAGATATTGTGTCTTATATTTCTGTAAGCTTCAGATTGAGGTAATGAATACCTTGGTGAGTATCCCAGTACCCAGTTGATATCACGTTATATGCTGGTACCCAGTTGATATGTGCTGGTACCTAGTTCGACCATGATAAATGTCCTGATTCCATGCGAGTACTCAGTTCGAGCATAATAAATGTCATGATTCCATGCGCGAGCTTGGTTTGAATACAATAAATGTCCTGATTCCATCGCGTTCAACCCGTTGAGTGCAAATTGGATGCTCTGATTTCTATAATGGTCAGGATGGATTAAAGAAGTCAGGCTATCAACTGCGATAGTCTGCAGATACCTGGTTGGAGCACAATAAATGTCATGATTCCATGCGAGTACCCAGTTCACAATGAAAAATATCATGATTCCATGCACGTGCCTGGTTCGACCATGATAAATATCCTGATTCTGCCGCGACCTGCCTGTTGGACAGATATTGTGCTTGTAGTTTCTGTAAGCTTCAATATGAGCTGATAAATACACCAGTCAGCATGAGAAATAGCCTCATTATCATGTGGGAAACCAGTTCGAGCTTGATAAATGTACTGATTTCGCACAGTATGTACCATATTACTGGTGTCCTCAAATTTCTATACCATTGTTGCCCAAGTAAAGAAATATCAAGCTCCAGGTCATGATTCCATGGACAAAGGTCGTTTCGGTCAAAAAAAGCGTGAGAAAAGGTCATGATTCCACCTTTTTTCTCTAACCGGGTTTGAAGGGTAAAGAAATGGGTGGTGAGAGAGGTCTGAGCAGCTTTTTGATGGAATCGGGGCCCCGATTCCCGGATAAGATACATAGGGGCGGGGCGAGGCCGTGTTCCCCGCCTGGGCATTGGACGTGGTGGGCGATGGACGCGGGGAGGCATTGTATTGTGAGGTATCCTCGCCGCGTGCGTGCTGCGACTGGGAAGCGTGGGCGGGCATGGTGTCGGTGCGGTGGATGGGTTGGGATTGGGATTGGGAGTTGCGGTGGGGAGGGACGTGGGTGGTGGAGGCGTTGGCTCCTGTCAGTCGTTTCCTTGCTTCGTGTGTGCGGGTGTCGGTCCTAGACCGACAACCCTGCTGGTACTGCCTTCGTACTTTCGTTCGGTTTTTATTTGCTGGGGTAGGGTTAGTTCGGTTTTTATTTGCTGCCTTGCCGTTCCGTTCCGCCGCCACCTTCGTGCTTCGATTGTGTCATTGTCGAGTCCCCGTTGATATCCGCACCCCACCCCCGACCAACACGTCTTCAATCCACCACTCACCCTGTGCACCCGGTGTCGGTCCAAGACCGACACATTCGGCTGCCGCTGTCGAGCATTCTCCTCGAATGCTGCAGCATCTCCCAATCGTCTGCTCCTGTCCCTTGACCACCTGCAATTGCAGGTGTCTTCAGGCGCAGGAGCCGAGCGGGTTGAAGATGCACAGCACACGGCGAAGATGGGTCGAAAGGGGGGGAATTGGGGCTGAGTGCGGAGCGTGCGAGTGAGTGAGGAGCGGGATGCATGCAGGGCCACACGGATACGATGGCGGCGTCGGGCAGCGTCTGCGTGCAGGAACGTTGAGAGTTGTCGAGCTGGGGGGAGACATTTCCCAATCGACCGTGTTCGGCGGTGCGAGTTGTTACGTGAAATCGAGTGTAGGGGGTGCGATGTGACGATGTGAGGACGGCGGCGCATGGACAGATCGGACTCCCTGTTGTATGGATGGAGAGTGGGGTGAGTGTCTGATAAAACGAGGAGGGAAAAGCCCAGGACGTACCTGGCGGGTAACCAACTTCATGGGCCTCCCGGCACCCCTCAGCACACTTCTAGCCCACCAGATCCCACTCCAAATCGCGTTCTGGCCATCTCACATCCCTCTCGGAGGGAAGGAGCGTGGTATCAGTTTCGTGCATGCGAGCGCAATGTGGCTCGCGTGTTTGTACTGTAGAATAATAGTGAACGGTTAGTTTGGCACTACAGGGACATGAAACAGCTGAGAAAACGTGAATTACTTACTTTTGAGCTTCCAGGGGCCGTAGATCCAGCCAACGGTCGATGGTGGACGTGAGGAATGTCGAGAAAGACGAGCGCGAGAGACGCGCGTTGACTTGCGGCACTTGCCGGGCGCGTTCCCACGCCTCCTGCAGTGCTCGAAGGTTGCTCGAAGGTTGCTCGAAGGTCGAGTGTACGCCCCCTGGGAGTAATGTTGTGAATAATATGTTGAATAAGTGGTATATCACAGTAATTACAATACAATAGAACCGTGGGCTGCGAAATAATGCACCCCAGAGGTGTAAAAATACGAAATATTTCAGTCGGACACAGTGTTGTCGGTCCTAGACCGACACCCCGTGGACAAGTCGGTTTCTGAATCATTTTCGGAATATGTACTGCGCGGAATGTAGGTCTGTGACCGACAGCGGCATAACCCGTACCCCTCCTCTCCTTCCCTCCCCGCTCCACCACTCCCAGCAAACCCATTCCGTGAGCTCGCTCTGCTCCCCTCGCAGCAGCTATAAGCAGCAGCGTCACTCCCTCGTCCAATAGCGGAGGTGGAGATCTGGTCCTCGTGCATCCTTATACCGATAGCAGCGATGGGCGGAGGACTTGGTGGTGGTATGGTGCCCGTGGGGCGGGGCGAGGCCGTGGTCGTCCCCACCTGGGCAGTGGATGCGGTGGACGGTGGACGTGGGGAAGGGTTGGATTGCGAGTTGTCCTCGCCGCGTGCGTGCTGCGACTGGGAAGCGTGGGCGGGCATGGTGTCGGTGCGGTGGATGGGCTGGGATTGGGACAGGGACTGGGACTGGGAGTTGCGGTGCGGAGGGACGTGGCTGGTAGAGGCGTTGGCGGCGAGTTGTTGTTGTTGCAGTTGTTGGGTCTCGAGGGTTCTACGCCGTTCGACGCGTTTCATCTTCTTGCGGCATCTGGGAGCCAGAAGAAAGAGACGCCGTTAGTTATTCGTAGAGGTGGGTGGGAAGGGAAGAAGAAAAGGACGTAGGCGATAACGATGAGCACGTCCAACGAGCCGAGAAGAGAAGAAAGATTTTCAAGGAGAAAGGAAAAGGAATACTCACCGATCACACACCGTCCCAGGTCCCACTGGCCCCGGACCCCACTTCTCGACACACTTACCATCCTTATATCTCCCCGCCATCCAACACTGCCTACAAATCCGCTGACCCTGCTCGTTCGTCGGCGGGAACGCGGCCACGTGCGGGGCCTG
Organism: Hypsizygus marmoreus; assembly: GCA_013433165.1. Lineage (NCBI taxonomy): Eukaryota > Fungi > Basidiomycota > Agaricomycetes > Agaricales > Lyophyllaceae > Hypsizygus > Hypsizygus marmoreus. The sequence goes on along the minus strand of CM024092.1, from coordinate 2,416,547 downwards.
CTGTGCTCCTTCCGACGACAACGTAGCAAGCGTCGAAGTCGACGTTGCACCCACAGGAAATGAAGACGCCGCTCCCACTACGAGAGGAAACATAAATCAGTCCTCATTCGGTGAAGTTAAATAAGTAAAAGAAAGGAACGTACCAGCACTCCCATACTTGGGCTTCTTCTGCGGTGCACCCGTAACCGGCGGTGCGAAGATATGTGTCTCGAACTCTTGCGCCTGCCCAGGCTGCGCATGCGGCTCCACCCCTCCCGTACCCCCAGAACGACCGAACTCCCACCAGCCTTCATCAACGCCGACCCTCGAGCGTAATTGTGCATGGGGTATTCCGGCCGTACCTGGTGCTGGTGGTACTGCCGCTGCTGTTGCTGCTGAATCACTCGCTGTCGATCGTCCTGCTGGTGATGTGCGTGCGATGATAACGGCCGGCCTTCTCGATCCCGGTCACGTCGACGGCTACGGCGTTCAAGCTGGATCTCTGCAACGTTGTTGCCGTTGCCGTTGAGGTGGACGGGCGGGGGAGGGACGCCGTTTGCTCCGGAGCCGTTGGTGAATGCTTGGATGATATTGTCGTCTTGAGAACCTGCACTGACTGCGCTGGGTGAGCGAGAGTGGCAGCGGGACTCGTACTCGCGATGCTGTGGTCGGCGGAGAGGCTGTTGCTGAGGGTGGAGATGCGTATATCGACATAATGAAGGAAACTGAATGGGAACTCATTGGGGTAGAGCTCATATAGACTAATTCGCAAAAGCGCCTTCTCGCGGTTGAATGCATGATTGGAGTTATAAACGGATGTTGAATCCGTGATCTATGAGAAGATATTTTAGAAGGGAGATTAGATGAAAGAAAACGGATGGGAATTCACCGAGATAACGGGAGTGCTCCCCAAGTCCACGAAAATCGATGTCTAGTTATTTTACAAGCGATCGCCGCGCACTGGGAAGCCTCCAGCATCACATCCGTAGTCTACGAGTAAATCACGTTGGGGAGGTGTCCAAAAAAGAGAACGAAGCAAAACTCACGCAGCCAGAGCAGCTGCGCCTCCAATGCACAAATTACAAGCCGGGTGCATAGAACGCAGCGTAGACGCAGCAGTATGACCCTGTACGTTGCGCTAAGTCCCAGCACCATACGAACGTCATCCAGCGCATCGAATTGAGGTCCTGAGGAGTTGTCACGGACGTGGTAGCCCGCAGCACAATGTCCGCTCGCGCGAAGAGGCAGGCCAACGTTTGAGAAGACGTCGGGTCCTCTGCCGAATGTACTGATATTGGCCTGAACCACGTACGTTGTGCATCGTCTGATGCAGAAGTAAATGCCGTACGCATACTCGAACAGTAGCGAGAGACGAGGCGGCCTAGCGGTGTTGCAGCTTAACGAAAACAAACGATCGTGACATCATGTGCCGGTGTTGATTGATGCCAATATTTGGCAACGGCATCATCAACGTACATGTGTCAACAGATTCGATCTCGAGATCTTGTCGTCGCTCACTACCACCACGAGCTCTGCCTCCTGACACCACATCCTCGTATGGGGTGTTACTCCTGCGACGGACGGCGCGCGACATGTGACATATGACTCAGTATCTCTAGCTGCACTGTCCCGAATATGAGGTTGCGCGTTATCGAGCTCCATGCGACGTTTCACGGACGTCCTACCCCGGGTAAGCCTGTTCCTCAAATTTCTTGCATCGAATATCGTTCGCTCATCCGACTTGCTTTTCTTCACGCTAGTTTCGTTGTACTGTATGCTGTGACATGTGAGACAGCTTTCTGAAAGGTCGAAGGAGCCATGGGTCTCGAGTAAGTCTCCATCCTCACATTCTCTTATCTTCTCTCACGTTTTCTTTTATCTAGGACACTATCTACATCAACGACCAAGGCATACGAGACCCCTGCAGCAATAGCAACATCTTTGCACCGCGCATACGATTCTCCCACCCGGAGAACACCACCTCTCGGCACCGTCCTTCTCCTCCCACCATCCCTCTCATATTCCTCGCGATATTACTGCCACCGCGACGCCGCTCGCCACCATGGCCAACGCTCCCGCTGCTTCGGGCACGTTGTCCCCGCCAGTGACTATCCACAAGATGCTCCTCGTCGCAAAAAAAAGGACGCACAGTCTACCAGCACCACTAACAGGACACGCAACACCACCACTATGGCCTTACCCTGCGTAGTAGGCTGTCCGCATCTCCCGCACCGACACAACTCCTGGCAATGCTGAAGACGTGAAGTACGTCTGCACGCCTGCCTGCTCCTTGCATCGCCCTCCCTCTCGGGGTCTTGGATCGCCGCCGCTGCCTTAAGACATGCACCACCACCACTTCGAGCATGACTGCCAGCAACGGTAGCAATTCTTGGGGTAGGCCGGACAATCTGCGAGGTTAGATGAAAGTCCGTTTTTCGGTAAGTTCTTGATTCTCGTATTGTGTAGAATTTCGATGACTGACATTATTTCTTTCGTGTTACAGCAAAAATTTTCGCGCTCTCCGGGTACCACTACCCCCTCGACTCCCCAACGAAACCCTGTCACCAGGAGTCACTTCCCCGTGGATGCTGGGTCCCTACTCCGATCCCGATTTATGTAGATTTTTTTTTTTCAAACGGTCGAAATCGGTCGAACATGTATTGCAATACAAATTTCAATTCCTACCTTCACCTCGATACCCATCATGTGTTGAGAACATCGAGGACCTGTGCTTATGCACGAATCGGCGTAAACAGGTTCCGCGAACTTTGTGAAGTTCTTTTTCCGTCCCCACGACGTAAGGCTCCATACGTTCGATCGACGAGGACGTTCGCAGAGTACGGTGAGAAAAATTTCGACACTCTTCGATGCAGATGAGGCTCTTGGAGCACGACTGTGTATCGGTTGAATTTGGGGACGACATCTCGATCTCAGTAAGTTCCACTTCGTTTCTGTTGATTTTGACTGTTTTCATTGTATCTTACTCGTAGATGGCGGATTTTACTTTCGCGGAAAGCCACGACGATGTGTTCGACCGCACGAGAGCGAGACGACCGTCTTTGGTAAAATCCAGGTTTATCTCCTCAGGTCTATCTCGGTGGGTACCACTTCGGTTTCTTTCATCCCGGTCATTTTCAAAACTGTTTCGCTTTTCATATGATGGATATAGCATCAACGAACGACCACTTCACTGCGATCGGTCCCAAGGCCACCTTCCTTTTGCAGGACTTAGTTGCCACGCCGTTTCTAGGTGAGTTACCCATTCGTCTCTTTTTCTCTTAGCTTTTCTCTTACGGCATCTCACTCATAGAATCCGAAGATGGTGTCCGTTCACGCCCACGGCACTACCATCTACCATGATCTCATGGATCGTCAATTCTCAGTACATCCGCACGACCACCACCACACTCCCCAACCTTAGCGAAGCCACTCCGCCACCCTCCTCTTATGGGAATGCAATTCGCCATCTACGACCGCGTCATCGACGTCTACGTTATCGCGCTCAAGACGCCGCATTTGGTTCCCTAGCACCCAATCCACACACCTTCCTGATAAACAGCCCACACACCATGTATCCGTTTGCCCTCTTCGTATATAGCCCAATGCCCGTGACTGCCCACAACGCTGCGAGCGACTACAAAAATATGATGTTTCGGTTTTACGTGACTTGCGGCACCCCTTCCTATCTCGGTGAGTTTTGCGCCTTCTGTTGTGATTGTGCGCTTCTCTTGAATGCGTTTTATTCGCACGTAGTATGCCCGTGCCTCCCAGTAGCACTGCGTTCGCGAACGAAATTCCAACTCTCAATTCCGACTGACATTGGGCATGCCTCTTATTCTGGTCAGTTCTCTCTCATTTTCCATGATTAAGGGCCTTTTCTGAATGTACTACACTCACAGATGATGATTACGATCGTCGTGTATGCCACAGGCGCTCCCACCAACAACGAAACTTTGAAACTTCGATTTCGAGTAACTTGGGGTGAGTTCTTGCTCGCTCTCTTCGATCACAGGCATTTTCTCAATGAATGCGACTCACATATGATGGATTAGACGCACCCTGCCTCCCATGGTGCTCCGTTGGAGCTCCAAATCCCAAATTATCAATTTTGGGTTCCTTGGAGCATACCCTCCTCGTCCTCCACCAGACTAACGAAAACCCCGAATGCCTCCAAACGCGAGCCACATGTTCCGACCACCTTCTCGACACTAATGCAGGGCAGATTCGCTGCCTGGTCGATCCCATTCGTCGAAATCAACAATGATCTCTCTGGCTCCACTCATCTCCTTTCCTTTCACCACTTGCACCTTCACTCGAAACGCCGGCGACCCCTTTCCCCAACTCTCTCGTTTCCAACGGACAATAGATTTGCCATCCGGCGAGTCTGTCTCGTTGTTTCGACGTCGACTAGCATTAGCCTCACTGCGAGTTTTGACACACTCGATGACATCCCCGCTTCCACTCAAACTCTCAACCCCGCCTAAAATCGGCCCTTCGCGCCCTCCTTCAATTCACGCTCTGTGTCTGTTTCTCGCTGGAATGAGTCCTTGATAAGTAGATTGCTCCTCCCGACCTGCAGATCGTTGATTCACGTTCTACCGTGCACAGTTCCTTCCATCATGCGCCAGGTACGTAGCGCCGCCCTATTCATACATACATAATGATGGGAAAGACGAGACGAGATAGAGAAGAGTGGTTCTGTCTGCGAAGTACGTTCATCGCGTGTTTTATTCGTCTCCCTGTTCGTAGTATTAGTTTCAATAAAACCACTTGCTTAACCAAGTCCCATTCCCGTTACTGCACTCGAAGAATCTCCCAGCACCACTCCATACTGACAACAGTGTCCACGAGCTCTTTCCAGCATCAATTGACTGGCACGTCTTGCTGAACTCATCGCACCACCATGTTTCGAAAATCCAATCACTCGACACAATTGGACGCAAGTACTCATTCACTTGTCATACTCTACTTAGGGTCGTGCGCTCTACTCGTGATGTGAGTACTAACCTCTGATGAATCCATTTCCATCCCTCTCACGTCTCTCGCTCTCCGCCTCCTCCAAAAAGTCAAGAGAACGTGAATTGCATCTGTTCAGAAGATTTGTTAGCCCTTGATGAATGATGTGTACAGAGTCGAACACCTACCTGCTACGAACCACAGGTGCGAGGAGTTGACTGTGTTAACCTTCTCATATTTGGAGTCCTGACTCCTTGGAGAACGCGAACTGCATGATCCACCAAATGATTCGTTAGCACTTCGTGATCAGTGTTGAAAAATCGAATACATACTTTATGTTACTGTCGTTGCGAAGAGTCGAGTGAATTGATTGTCTCATGCTCGTAGTACTTGGTGTTGTCGAACCTCACGGAAGGTAGTCGTACATTCCGCATTAGGGTTCGAAGGTTTGATGAAAAGCTTCGAAACCTCTCAAAGGTTTGAGACTAACGTTCGAACCATCTCGAACGTTATGAAAGTGTTCGAACATTCTCTAGTATACTTACGCTCGAACTCCGTAGAATATTCTAGTTTTATTTTGTTGTTAGTATATAAGGACTCGCTGAGTCCGTGTTCACAAGAATTTTCTATTCTATCTACTGAATATACTGTGCTCTGTGCAACACTTGGAGACCGTAAATTACATCTGCTGCATGATCTGTTAGTACTCAGTGAATGATAAGTGGTCGTTACGCCATCACGAGTGGACGTGGGCATGGACGAGGTGCAGCTGACACCGAAATCATATCGGAAAGTCTCACATTTTGACCCTACATGTGGGGGTAACAGTGGTGCTGATCGACCCAAGCTTGCTGATTGCCTCGTACGGTAGACGATATCATAACCCATCCACCACTGCCGTCAAGTGTTGCCTCACCATCCTCGAGCACTACAGCATCTCCCAATCGTCTGCTCCTGTCCCCAGGCCACCTGCAATTGCAGGTGACATCAGGTGCAGGAGCCGAGCGGGTTAGAGATGAGTGGGGCCTGAGGAAAAGGCAGTCGACGGGAGGTGGGATGAAGCCTGCAGCGCCTCTTGCAGCGGATGAGCGGATGCGGTAGGTGATGTTGGTGAAGGAATGGATGGCGGGGCGTGGTCGCATTGGCTGGAATTGTGGCGGTTACGAGGGAGACAACGGCGTCTCCCCGTTCCTTCGTACGTGCTGGGGCAGGTGGCGGCGTGAGCTCTTGGGTGAAAAGGAGGGCCGGCGTGGCCATTTGGTGGTGTGGGGATGGCGGTGCACGTTCGGAAGGATTCCCTGGTTTACGGATGGAGAGTGAGCCCAATGAGACCAGGAGAGAGAATCCCGGCGACGTACCTGACGGGTAATCCGCTTCACGGGCCTCCCGGCATCCCTCAACGCACTTCTTTATCACCCAGTCCACACCCAAATTGCGTCTTGAGTATCTCACATCCTTATTGGAGGGGAGGAGCGCGTCCTGATGGTGTAGTGCGCGCGCGTTTTGTGTCGTTTGCGTTTAAGCTCAATAGAATAAGATTATGCGGTTAGTTGGCCCCTATAGGGCGGTGAAACGATCTAAAATGAAAGAATTACTTACTTTCATGGTGCGAGCGGCCGTAGAAGCAGCCAATGATGGGTGGTGGATGTGAGGAACGTCGAGGAGGACGAGCTCTAGAGACGCGCGTTGACCTGCGGCACTTGCCGGTCGCATTCCCACGCCTCACTGCAGAGCTCGAAGGTCGTCCGAAGGTGGTTGGGCGGGTCGACATACCTCGGGCGACTCGGGGAAGTGTCATACATGTGGGGGAGGTGTCTTAAGTCGTACGAAGTGTCACGAAGGTGGGAGGGACGGGCCGTCCAGTCTCGGGCAGCTCGGCGAGGTGTCTTAACTGGGCGGAGGTGTCGTTAACGAGGTGTCGTAGCTGGGGCGCGTGTCATAAAGGGCGGTGGAGCGGGCCGAAACATCTCGGGGAACTCGGCGAGGTGTCTTAACGTCGGCGCAGGTGTCCTATACGAGGTGTCGTACCTGGTTGCAGGTGTCATGTCTCTAGGACGTCTGGCGGGTTGGGCATTGCCGGGGACGGCCGGAAATCTCCGAGGTGTCTTATGGTGTCAGCGTAGGTGTCCTAAGCTCGGCGATATGTCGGGAAAGGTGTCTTAACTGGGCGGGAGGTGTCGTTCAACTCTCGTCGGTGGTGTCGTAGCTTTGCCGAGCCGGCGGCATCCCAATTTGGTTGACGGACTTCCCGATTGAGACATGATCGATCGAAACTCGCGTCCTTTCAGTGGGCGTCTGCGCGTCTCTCGAAGATAAGACACCTCGCGCAACAGACCCCTATTTCAGGAGGGAATACTGTTAGGTGTCGGGGTGCGCACGGACTGTGGGGTGCTGCGGGTGCTGGGGTGCAACCCCTATCGCCGAGATATCCGAGGGTGCATTGAAAGGGTGCAACGGGGGTGTCGAGCAGGTGCAGCGGGTGAAGGAAGTGTGCCGAGCCGGCGGCATTCCGAATACGGAAGATCAACTTCCCGATCGAGACACGATCGATCGTAATTCGGCATCTTCCTGCTGGGGTCTGCGCGCATTTCGAAATCGCACCCCCGTTGCACCCCCGTTGCACCCCGGTCAATAGACCCCTATTCCCGTGTGGAATACTGTTAGGGAGCAGGGTATGGGAACTTGGGGAGGAGGTGGTGAGTGTTCATTCGTCGTCGAAGACGACCGTGTCATTGCGAAATCGCTGATCGGTATTGGGAACGTAGGAAGGCGAGGAGATGATCATGGAATCGGGTTCCTTGTAGTGGTCGTTTTCGACGGATGGGGTGCACTGCACTGTGCCGTGTAAATGGTTTATTCCACTCTCTCGATACCAATACAGTGCACGTATACAGTCGTCTACGACGACCACGATGTGATAAGTCTCTGTACCTGGTTTGTACGCTATCGTCTTCGACATACAGCATGCATGCTGCGAGTCGTCATCTTGCTTAACCATCACTACGTGTTCTGTGGGCGGACATCCGTCGTCGACGGATGTGGTAGTACACATCTTGCGTATCGTGTATGTACACAGTCATTTGCGACAAATGGAGTGCATGCCGTGTGGGAGGTGAGTTGTTTAACTTCCACAACCTGGTTTGCACGTCCGTCGTAGACGAACGGTGTATGTGTAGAGCGGTCGGTAAGTACGCAGTCGTCTCCGACGAACAGAACGCATGCCACAAGCAGCCGTTAAGAAACATTTTTCTTCAACCGTCTCTTACCCAGCGGTGTGTGAATACCCATCCGTCGTAGACAAACGCGGTGTCTCGCAAGCAGTGTGTAAGTACATCATCGTCTCCAACGATTCAGCGAGGTGCCGTGAAAAAGTATTTTATTCAATGGTCTCTTGCCCAGCAGTGTATGAGTACACATCCGTCGTAGACGGATGCGATCGCCTCTGTCTTGTGAGTCCCGCATGATCGTCGTCGACGATGGCATGCCGCAGCCGTCTTGTACGAATGACATTATAATTAAATTATGCTGTACACGGAGTCCGTACACTACGCCCTGCCTACCCTGCACTGCACCCTATGCCTCCCCACCCTGCACCCTGCACCCTATGTCCCGTCCCCACACCCTGCACCCTACTCCAGATTTTTTCCAGCCCTACTCGCACCCTAGTACCCCCCTGATAACCCTAAGCACCATGCGGAAAGAAGCACAACTCTGGCCTTGCGCTCCTTGCGTGTCTATGACCTCGAGTGTCGGTCCCAAACCATCCCGTTATCACCTCGGATACCCATCCTCTTATCGATAAAACTGTCGATTTGGTACAACACGCCTTCTGTTCTTCACTCTCGTGGCCATTTTGCATTGGATGCAGTAAGGAATCCATCGATCCATCGATCCCGTCAAACTCGTGTTCATCTTCCACTACATCGCATTTTTTTGCGTGGATCCCCATGTCGCACTTTCGTTCGCCATAATTCCTCAAACAGCCAGCCTAACGTGTTCATCAACATCTTTTTCCTGGCAAATCACAGAATTCACTTCGTCCTCATCGTGTCCTCGCCGCTCTCCAGCTGCCGGTTATTTCGGCCCTTCCCCTTCCCCTGACACTCTCAACTTCCCCGTCGAAAAGTAACCATCTCACGATCACAATTCATGTACTCGCATGTGCAATTCATCCAAATACGCATCAGCGCCTCAACGCTGCATCGTGGGTCGTCCATATGTATAATTTGTCCTCTACCACGAGAACACCGTCATGTATACAAGACGCACGGTGAACGCATGCACGGCTTCGATGTGGTCTTTTTTCCTCTCAAGGCGAGTTCACGTTCCTCGCGTGTATCACCAGCTCTTGACAGTTTTACACTTGTTCTCGTAGATTCCACACTTCACAAGCGTCCGTGACCTCTGCCCCCGAGGTTTGTACGATCTTCACGATCACACGCGATCGACATTGGTTCTTGCCTTCTCTCCTTCTTTTGCTAGTTCATAATTAGAAGATCGTGTTCGTCTTTCTCGTCGAATCACTTCCTCACGCTCTTGCGCTTGACGAAACAGACCTCATGTCGAAACACCAGGATATGGCGCTAAACTCTCCTCGTCGCGTCCAAGCCAACACCTCCCGAGCCTACACCAGCTCTCTTCTCGTTGTCATCAATGTGACAATGACGATGACCTCCACACGTTACGATGAGACAGGGATGCATGGCCCCATCGTTCTCGCCCCATGTCTGCCCGCGACACACCCAGCGGAGTCGATACCACACGTTCACATCACCGATGGAGAGTTCGATCATCTCCGTGACTATGCAGAACTACGCACACCTCCACCTCACACACACTACGCACTATTCAGCACTCGACATCATACTCCAGATCCCAAAATCCCCTTGCTCCCTTCGTTTCCCGCCACATTCACACAACATTCACAAACGACACTCCTCTCTCTGTACCAACACGGAACCCTCAAGCCACCTAATCACCACCTCAGCCAGGCTTCTTTCATCAGCCACTACCGAGTCGACTCATTGTTGTTGAATGAGCTGTAGCGGTAGGGTCGGCTGACCCTCTAATTCGCCCATTTGAATCCAACCACTCATCAAAGATAGCGAGCCATGCATATATGGCAACGTGAGATGGAGGCATTCCGCGGTTGGTCTTGGACAATGGAAAGGCACAGCTCGCATATTGAAGTCCGTCCTGTGTATGTAGTTGCTGTACGTTCGTTCGTTCGTTCTCATCTGTAGTTGACGGCATTCGTACCGCGGCAGAGTTCAATGACGTGTACTCGACTACACCTCTCTGGAAAACGCTACTTGTCACCTCGCCGACCATACATCCTACAGAGATCACCACCCAACGCAACGAAGAGGCATAGAATGACGCCAGAGACTAATGCGGTCCGAGGAAGTGAGAATACCATGCCTGGATGAGATAAGGGATAGAGAAACGATGCATGGGCGATGGGAAAGGCGAGTTTGGTTATTGTTTCTAAACGATGCACTCGAATGAATTCGTCTTCTATGTACAGTGCACCCCATGTCTCGAGCTCGACGTCACTCCCGAGGCGCATCAGTAACACCTGAACATCGTTCCACGTATGCCAGATCTAGAGTGACATCTGAGCAACAACGGAAACCGGCGAGATGGGTGTCTGTTCTCAGATAGTAATTTCCTCAACAACACGTCTTGAATACGGTTAGTTCTCACAAACGACCGATCGCTCGCATTCTGATGTCCCGCGACAGGCTCAGCGGGGACACCCTTCAAACCTTTCGCGCCGACAACGGCCCATGCACCCCGCTAACTTCATGGAAGGCCTCATCGCTGGCAAGTCCACAGTTAATCGTCGTCAACGGACATGCCCTCAAACTACTCGGCGGTCACAATCAACGCGACGATAGAAGTGAGCTGCAGTTCGAATGGAAGACCGATGGGATCTTGGTACCTTTTCAAATGGCACGCCTCATCCGAATGAGTACCGAACATGACCGTGCTGTCTTCGTTATTCAAGATATTAATAGGCTCCTCCCCGACCAACCCTTTGGTCGGTCTCATACGGTGAACGTGAACCTTCGACGATGGGGAGTGCGTCACACCTACCATACGACGAGGAGTGTCACATTAAGGCGTCGGGGTCGTTGGAGGGAATTTTCTGAGATTCAATACCAACACGGTCACTGCAATCAATGATCCTCGCGGTCTCTATCAGAGAACGTCAAGTCCTAACACTTTCTGAAAATGCAGGACAACGACAGACAGGAAATCAGCGGAGGTTGACTCGGGTTATCGCCAAACGTGCGTTTCACACCTGGAAGCATGCGGTCTAAGAGATTTTTAGCTCCAGAGGGAGCAACTTGAATAGATAGCTTGAGAAGAGGGGCGATGGGAAGGCGGAAGAAGAGGCCTGAGCTTGGGCTCATTCTGTCATTAAGAGAAGGAACGTTGAGCTTTCGAACTGGCGACGAATGTCTAGTGCACATGCTACGGGAAGAGCAAATGAAATGAGTTGTGTTTCCGTAGAGGATTGCGACGAAATACATACCTGAAGAAGGAGGCGGGTGCATAACCGCAGATAGGAAAACGAGAGGAGGGACGACAGGATGCAAGGCACGTACCGCCGTGTCAACGGCAACATGGCCGCATGCCCCAACGCTCATGCACCACATCTACATCAAGAACATCATCAACACGTTGAACCCACGCAGGGAGCGGAAACACGCATCGAAGATACTCCGGTGCGTTTGTCCCCGTCATAGCCGGTATGCAGTCTTCACGAGGTGCCACGCAGTGCGGAGGACGGTCGCCTCTGCCCGTATTCGGCCAGTTGTAACCGTGCTCCAAGTATCCCATTTTAGCCATCCCGGCTTCTGGATATCAATTGGCGGACTGAGCAAGCAGTGGTCGGGCGGGTACTTGTGCTCGGTAGCAGGTCGTTTAGGTCGCGTGCTTCTGGTAGATAATTTGACTTCGTCTCTCGGAAACGAACCTCGTGGGTGTCGTCGAGTTGAGTTAGGGAAATGTGACTCGTGATGATGCACGCGGAAGCTAGGACGTCGACACAAATGAAATAAGTTGTGGAGAGCAGAGTTAATTTTGAAGCTGTGGATGAGATCTCCTGCGTTATTCACAGCTATGAAGACGCACCACTAGTTGGCAGGCCGATATATAAACCCTTCTAACTACTACAAATACGTGATGTATGGATTGCTCTTGTGTAAAGGGCGGCCAATATATAAATTTGCTCTAAATACAACCCTCCCATGGTGGCATAAAGAACCCTTGCCCCACCGCGTGCGCCTGCCGCCTCGTCGTGATCATCGTTATGCATGGTGACCAGAGCACTCTGCTGTGCGAATGCCGCCGTGCATTATTTTTGTCTTCCTCTGTGTCTTCTATTCGTGATCGTTCCTTGCATCTCGTCAAATTTTGACAGCTGCTCTTCATTTTGTTTCCCCATGGCTTTATGTTCTGCTTCATTCATGGTATTCGGTGTGTTATCCGCCCGTCGCTCTCATGTTGTTCACTTGTTTCTACATTCATATGTTTTCCTTTTTTTTTTTTTTGACATTCAGTGAGATAAGTAGATCGTCATTTAGCGTTCAAGTTACATTCTGCCTACATCTACTTATGAATCCACCCGTGGAAGAGCGTCCATTGCGTTGAGATCTCGTTGCGCCTGCGATCGGCATTAATGCTCTGCTTCTTCGGATCATGGTCCATTCGGTTTGGGAGTTCCTCGGTCTGTTGTATGCGGTCTCCGTCCGGTAGTGTGCGCCGCACCAAGCACAGCCAAAAGATGGTCAGCAGGGGTCGACAATCATGAATCGGCGATTGGCGGGTGGTGTCCATAAGCGCGCGGTGTCTGTCTCGCAATTGACCTTGAACCGGAAGTTGTGGGTGCTGTAGGAGCTGGCGGCCACATCAGCGGTACGCGTTTGCCTGCTGGAGGTGAACCTCGGTGTGTTCAGTCAGCGGCGTCAAATGAAAACAAGCTAGGCACACGCACCTGACGCCCGATGTCCAAAGCTCCTCACTAACTAATCATCGCTCGTAAACCTCTTCCGTTGTAAAGCTCTTGAGCACCGTCCAAGTTGGTAAACAATGAGTTTCGCAGTTGCAGGAGCCTGATAGTGACTCTGATGGTTCATGTCGTATCGAACGTTGGGTTCGAAAACTTGGTTGGAATTGAGAGTCCCACGGCATCCGGATTCCGGGATCTCATTAGCCGGAAGGTCCGTGCAATATATTTCGCCGTCGTACACGATGTCCACGAACTTGTAGGTGATTTTGGTGCACTGCATAACCAGAGTGGATGTCAGTACAAGTGCACCAAAGAAGTAAAAGCACCTTAGACAGTCAATTTTCATGGCCGAGTAAAAGTCAGACAACACAAGGTTTCTGCCGGCAGGTCGTGCGTAACTCCAGCGAGGTAATGATCTTCAACAACGAACATCATAGCTCTTCAAGAGGTAGTGCCACCAAAGAGATCTTGGACGCTGAATTTCTGATGTTAATACATTAGACAGAATTTGTTTAGGCGTGTTTCCGCGAGCAGAATTTCGAAAACCTTCGTTCACGGCATTGACAAGTGTTCCACTCACGATGTGTGTAAGTGTCCCAGTACGGCAGGTTAAAGACGAATATAGGAGCATACGAGCGATCCGCTGGGGGGCGAATACTCCAGGATAGTGACAAGAATGATCATGGGCAAGGGCCCTGGCAGAGAACCGATGTCTCCGTGGAGGGTGTTCTATTTCTTTCCCCATCAGGTGGCGGTCGTGGCTGCGGCTTTCGGTAGCACATGTTGGCCTATAGCTGGTGCTCAATCATCCATATCAGTAGACCAGATAATTTAAGAATGGAAATCGATTATAACCAAAAAAAAACATACCAGCAGGAAGGGAATGATTCCACAAAAGACAACGTCAAGCGATCATGATCGGGAACAGACTGGACGGTTGGTCGGAAATTACAATCTATTTTTGTTCGTTGACGTATCCTGATGGGAGACAAACAACGGCGCACAGTAAACAGCGGCGACAGCGAGCGCGAAGGTACGGAAGTATCCGGTCAACGAAGCGGCGCGGGGAAGCATTACAAATAGAAGCTCACCGTTAACTAGAGCAATCCATACATCACGTCTTGTCTCTTCTGACAGGGCGTTCATATATTAATATGACGGTTAGGCCTGGAAGACGTGAGGGTGTGTAAGAGGGGAGGACGTACGATCGGATTGCTAGAAGCCGATGAACGGTGTTTGGCGCACGCGACGTCTAGTTGTTCGACTTGGAGGGAAGGGGCATGAGTTAGATGACATCAAGACGACGTATCAGTTGCGCCATACTTTGCAGTTCAATCGAATGTTGAACGTTTTCATCAATCAATATGTGTGTGGATTGTATTGTGTAGACTTACCTTGGTTACAACATGGCATCGTGAAGAAATATGCCGCCCAAGCTGATTGCGAACTACACGGATCAGCAGTTGAAAACAATGAGATAAGAGGAACGACACGGGCAAAACAGAGCGGTGTGGTGAGGAAATCCACGCGTTGGACCAGTATTGGACTTGAGAAAAGGTACGGTGAATTGTAGAGATGAGAGCGGATTGCCGTTGAAACAGCGCGGCGCTCGGTGTGGCGGTGCTCGACGACGAACAAGCGCCCGCCGTCGGGTCTAGGTTGCCGAATTCAGGCACACACCGTGACCGAGCGTGACGAATTCCCTGGCCGGCGTTCCCCAGCCTTCTTCGTTGCCGCCCAAATTACTCGTCGTCCGTTCTCCATTCCTCTCCTCTTTCCTCATTACTACTTCATTCTTTTGCTTTTGAGTATTCATCGAGACGCTGGTAACGTTCGCAGTCGCCGACAGCAAGTCTATTACCCCACACTTCGGATCTTCGCATACCCCGGACGGGATTCTACCAAGCTGTGAACAACGAGCAATGCCGCTGTGGCACGGCAAAGGAAAGGGAAAGGGAAAGGCGCGTGCTGTGGCGCAGGAGGAAGGTTCGGGCGGCACGGATGGTATCGTGTTGCCGCTCGAGGTGGTCGGAAGTGGAGTCTATGACATGTGAGTATATTCTGGGTTTTTCTTGGAACTTTTTCTGGGCGCTGTGTTCTTTGTGCGCTGGGCGGCTTGTGATCGTGCCGTACAACATACGAACGTCTTATGACTTGCTCCGACGCCCATCTTTCTGTTTCGTTTTCACCATACTGACTTGTTTGTTTCAGAGCATACACAATTCAAATTCAAATCGGCGACGACAAACAAAAGCTATCCCTGCAGGTGGACACGGGTTCATCAGATCTCGTGCGTATCCTTCGATCACCCTCAGTTCTTCCTCGCTCATCGTTTCGCAGTGGGTAACCTCACGAACATGCACCTCGTCGCTTTGTGGCCAGGCGGGCGGCCACACGTACGACCCCTCCGCCGCGATAAATACTGGCGTGCAGTTCTCCATCAACTATCTGCAAGGAAGCGTGAGCGGACCCGTGGTGTGGGACAAAGTCGAAGTCGGAGGATACAGCATTGAGAACCAGGCGCTAGGTATGTGTTCGCTCTCTCGTCTCGTTCGTTACCTGACATCTCTGTTGTAGCCGCCGCAGACACCATCGCAAACGAGCCCATATCATCCGGGTTCAACGGCATCCTCGGACTCGCTCTTCCCCTCAACAGCATTATAGCAGAACACATACCTCCCGTAACCAACAACGCACCCGACGGCGCCGCGTGGGCATCGAATCTGTTTTCCATCACGCCCATATCCTCTGCACCCTCCGCCCGCTTCCTCTCCCTTTCCCTCTCGCGCCCAGGCTCCGACCGCATCCCCTCTCTCCTCGGAATCGGACGACATCCCGCTGCCATCGTCAACGACCCCTCAGCAATACGGTACTCGACGCTCGTATCGGAGCGGTCTGGGACCTTGTTCTGGAAAGTCGGCGTCCGAGCTATCACGGTGTACGTGGAGGGACAGGCACGTCCGATCACCCTTGGTCGAAGCAACAGCGGCTCGGTGTTTCCCACAGCTGTACTCGACTCTGGAGTGCCACTCATCCTTACAACGCAGGCGGTGGCGAACGGGATATACGGTGCCATCGGGATAAGTCCAGCCAGCGATGGACAGTGTACGTTATCATTATGTCTTTCTCCCTTCGTAACGCTAATTTCTCTTTACAGACTACGTACCCTGTGCAACGCCACTCAACATGACGATTACACTTGACGACCGGCCCGAAATTCCCATCCATCCACTCGATCTCACCGCAGAACCACCAAAAGACAACCAAGCCGAGTTCTGCATCGGGCTCATCCAACCCGCGGACGTTGTTCTCGCCGTCCCCAACTCAGCCATAGGCGACATGATCCTCGGCGTCCCGTTCATGCGCAACACGTATAGCGTGATGGCGTACGAGATTCCCGAGGCAGACGGAACGTATCCCACCTTCACTCCGAACACAACGAACTCTACAGTCGACCCGGACTTAGAGTCGGACTCCCAGCCTATCCGACCCAGGCTTGGGTTGATGAGCCTGACGGACCCCGCCGTTGCACTGGAGGAATTCAAGAAGGTGCGGGTCCTGAACCAGCCAATTTCGACATCGCCGGACTCCTCCACATCTCCGGGCTCGGGCTCAAGCGTCGATGGAGGAGGAGGGAAGAAGCTTTCGGTGGGAATCATCGTTCTCATCGGCCTCCTGAGCTTTTTCGCGCTCTGTTTCACGCTTTTCGGGATACGATGGTGGTTCTTCCGGCGGCGGATTCGGCGGGCGGGTGGGGTAGCAACACCGATCGGGTATGGGAATGGGAATGGGAGCACGCTTGTTCTGGAGAGAGGGTTCTTCGGAAAGCGGAAGGGCGGGGAGAAGGATATCATGATGGGGGTGTATGGGCTTGCGCCACGGTCGAGTGGGGATGTGGAGGGTGAGCCGAGCGAGGATGTGTTGCGGTCGTTGAGGTGAGGCGTACATGCAGAGCCATGGTTTGGTGGACTTGACGGCGGGGAAGAAGAATGAGAGTGACGTTGGTGTTCCTGTGATGGATGTGGTGGTAGAGGATGATGGGGTCGGCGTTAATGGGCATGTGGTCCCCGATGCGGAGATGGGATATCGACGCTCGAGAACTGGGGAGGATGCTTGGGATCCGCATACTGCCCTGGGGTGGGGAGATGATACCCTTGTGGCGCCTGTGCCAGCTGCACATATGAAGAAGGACGGAGACTTTTCGCCGACGAAGGATCACTTCCCGGTCGTGCTCACTAAGGACATGGACCCCGCGAGAGTTCCGAAGACGACGACGTACAGGATGCTGGGAGGCACGCTCGCCTATCGCCTGTCTCTGCCCATCATCGGACGTTGAGTGTTGGAGTCCCACTGTTAGAGGATGTCGACACAGGTGGTGGTGGCGTGGATGAGTTTGGTGTACGCGGGAGGAGGACGAGGGGCTTGGGAGCGCAACGAGTATGGCGGGGGTGGGGACTGCTGCGAGGGGAGGGAAGATCGACCCCGATTTCAGGAGCAGCGTTGTCTCTGCCGGTATGGGAGGTGAGACGAGACCAGGGGTTTCGAGAGTTAGGACGACAACGCCCACGAGTGAGGGGCCAGTCATCTTCACGCGACCATCAGAGGACCGATGACGATGGCTTGAAGCCTCCGCCGATCGTTTCACCGCACCTTGCATGCAGACATCACTACGCCCACCCGAATCCTCCTTCACTTTTGCATATTTATCCCGCTTATCGCCATCCGCCTCTATCGTTCTGTTGGACTGCACCCCTTCACGACGCCGCATCTCTAAGTACTATGCCATATCGCTAATCGACAATCTCCAGGTGTTTGTACATAATCTCTTGTTTCTAGTTACCCTCCCTCACGACATCACGCCCCTTTCTGGTCACCACTGCACACCTACTCATGCTACCTCCCTACGTTCACTTGCTTGCTCTCCTCTCTACTTACATTTTGTTTTGTTTTTTGTTTTGACTCGGGACCCTCCTTTTTCTGTTATCTTGTGTCTTTTGCTTATCGTTTCTGGCATCACTCACTCCCTCGTTCGCTCACTCGCTCTCACTCCATGTTATTATATCATCCCATCCCTCTCTCTCGTACATGGACCCGAACGAATAAAGAATTGAATACCAACCAGTCCGAAGGCGCACTTCGACACTGATACACTGAACGAATGCAGCAGCCGCTCAGCGATTACTTTCGTTGTAGTGTTTGTTGCACCCAAGGTTGCCAAATAGTACATACTGGTTCGAAATCTTATCTTGTCTTCCGCTCCTCTCCGTCATTGCCCTTGCCGAATCTCCTGCTTGACCTGCCGCCACAGCTCATTGGACGCGTCTTGTGTTGTCTCGACCTCGCCGACGTCCTATCATGTACCGCCACGCATTAGTCCTTGCTCGCGTTGACGACAAGTTTCATTATTCAACAAGTTACAAGACTGAACGGCGGCTCAGATAGCGCTGGTTGACGACGATCCCCATTGCAATATCCCTGTACAAGAGCGGCTGCACATGCTTTCTAGGCTCGAGGAAAGATGGACCCAGTTCTGGATGAACGTCCCCAGAAAAACGATTTCCGTTGACCATGTGCTCGAATACGCACCGTCTAGCAGAAGCGTACGCTGATGCGAACACGACTTCGATTCGAACAAGGGCGTTCACTTGGACAAGTTCAAAATGCTGACTGATCCACTTACTGCTGAGCCCGTCGAATCACGGATATTGTTTGCATGCTGGCCTTTATCGTGGGACATGGAGACGTGATGCTTGAATGCTTCGTGAGCACGATGATGGATGGCCAACTCTCATGGTATTGGACGTTTCCAGCCATTGACGGCTTGTTCGGCGTCACCAGCAAAAGGCCCACCCGTGCACATCTGTGTCGCCCAAGGTCCTTCTCAGATGTGTGGATTTCAGTCTCAGCTTCCCCTCCGTTACTGCGAGTCTGCGACCGCTCGAGGAAAACGTCATAATACGACCATGCGAACCAAACGCTCATGGTAATGTCATCTTCCTCAACTGGGGATCACTTCGTTTACATTCATGAACGGCAATAGTCGTAAAGCCGTCGTCGATCTCCGCAGACGTCTGTTGGTCTTCGGTAGTGAGTATTCCATTCCGAAAGGTCTACTGCACGCAAATCGCCATAGATCTCAATGACCTGAACCCAATTCGATTGGGCAACCCTACGTGGTGGTTCATTCTAATTCGTTCGGAAGTACGTATTTCACGCTACTAACAGGCCAGTACATACTGGTAGGTAAGAACAGGCGAAGAACTGAGGGAAACCTTGTCAATCTGTCCAGTCTGATCGTGAGGTCGATTGCCATGTCTTGGCACTGAACAGGAAGCGGATTTCACAGGAGTCCCCTGGCTGTGATAGTCGGTGAACGAGAGCATCGCTTGACGCTCCACCTTTCGAAGCTCGTAATGGGGTCAAAGCCAGATGATCGAAAAAGGGATTCGTATCAGGGTAACTTCCAGATCCTGAATCGAACAGGTGATTCCACGAATAGAGTCGGCATGTAATCGTGGAGAGGTGCCGTTACACCACCGGAAGTGTTATGATTCACCACTACATCTGCGCTACAAAGTGACGTGGGACGGGGGGAGGAGTAAAGCGAATGAGACGTGGGAGTCAGTGGCAACGTTGGTAGGGCGATGTGTACACGAGTGTATAGGTATATCAGAACATTTTGGATTCCTTAGATGAAGCCGTCCAGGACCCCACAGTGGGGCCCCATTAAAAATGGCATCGTTTACGTTAGTGCTCTCTTCCTGAATCGAACAGGGGTTTCCACGCACATAAACAATGTGGGGAGAAGTAGCCATTATACCACGGGAGCAGTTGTCGATAGACTTGCGACGGCGATGGTCTGTCTGTATGATACATCGCAAGAAATTGTGGTATTGAATGGTTTCAGAGGAGAACCATGATTAATGACCACGCCCAAGTACAGGCAGAAGAAGCTCCTCGGTAATGGAACGTGGATGGGAGAAAACCGGTATCTACCACGCTGGAAAACGCCTCTCGAATCAACGATCAGATGATCCACATGAGAACTGTCAAAACCCCAGCCCCTAAAATGTCCTCTGCAGACGCTCGCCTGCCCGATTTTGGCGTAAACCACAGGCGCCGTAAATACTACCCAGATCCGAGTGGAATCGACGACGACAACGCTGGGAGTCTCCGTACGGTGCACTATTCTGTAACTTGCAAATTGATCTAGTCGAAATACAGGTCGACATAATGGGCGACTTACTATCGAGCCGACGTGACGAATCTTCTGAGTCTTGTGAGGGCTACTAAGGAGAGAATTAGAACGACAAAATGTTCATGAAAGTAAGGTACGCACCAGACAGTCCGAAGGCACTCATAGAGCCAAATGTTGCACGAAGCCTGAGGAATACAACCTCATCTCGCTTGCGGGTAGTCACGCGAGACGTCAGGCGACCACGAAACGAATTTATATGTGGTCGCTATTCCCGCATATTATAAGAACGCCGGAGGTTGTGCCAACGATCGTAGCGGATTTCAGGCAAGGAGGCCGGACGGTGTGGTTGTCAGCGGCCGAGATGTGACAAGATACGGCAGGGACTGCATAGCGCTGTGGGAAAGACAAATCCTGTGAGTGTCGAGGGATATAGGGTGTGATGGAACAACAAACTGATATCTCGCCGGATACGTTATGCGTTATTGCATACTCGAAAGATAGAGCAGAACCTAGATCCAAAGCGAGACATTATGCCAGGTGAATATGGATGACGGTGACTCAAAGTAGTGCGGGTCCGCTCGCTGGTGCAGAGCTAATGTGCGGAGGAAGGATTAGAATAAGTCACTGAAGAAGAAACGAAAAACGGTACCTCAAGAAATTCGTAAACGTTAGTGAGCGGCGGCTCTAGAGGTCGGAAACGAGTTTGTTCAAGAGCTCGAAGTGAAACATTGAGAACGACGCGAAAGCTGACTGAAACGAAGAACATACGGATATCATGTCCATCCGCCCTTCCCCCAGACCCATGACATTCATGTGGTCAGGAAGGGAGCAGACGTCGTAAGGTAAAATCCGCATCAGTTGGAACCATGTATTGTAGCTGCGGAAATCGTTCCTTGCTCTCGAAAAATGGACGGCACCCGAAGTGTCGATTTATCTGGGGCTTCTCAACGACGAGGACAACGAATTGTGTGTACCCTCGATACTTCACGTCGCGTTCCAAGTGTATGAGCCGAACCATTTCGTCTTATCCCCGGTGAACTGTCTAAGCACAGCAGAAACTGCGTGACGGATTTGCTCGTCCCTTCCCAAGAGCCATTGCCAGTCGAGAAACGTTGCAAGGATGAGTATACGGTTGATGGAAACCAAATTCGCAAGGCGAAGGGACGACGATGAGGGGCGTCGATACCCAGGAGAGGAGTTCCGTTGGGTATTTCGTTAGCTGACGAAGTATAGGATATGCTTCAAAAACGCTTTGATGGAAGCCATGGGTGATATGACGGCCACGGCCATTTTCGTGTGCGCCGGACGCTTTCAGTCTCGTCCTTCGATCTTGGTCGAGGGATTCAGCTCATCTTCCAGAACGGTCATCTAGATGACGAGGCCGACGAGGTGACACCAGAGAGAACGATGATTGCGCCTATGGGCAGTGTCGGTCAATGAATTGATTGAGTTTGCGCAGCCCCAGGGATATGTGATAGCGTAGTTGTGTTACCGACGTGTGAAGATATGTAGAGGAAATGTTGTTGAAAGGTGATTGTAGTCACGGCCCACGAGAATATGCGACGTACTGAATGTTTTGTGTGCTCCGTACCAAGGTATTGAATCTGCTCGAGTTCAGCGTCGGAAAAAACCCCACGTAATATACATTACGCAACCACGTGGAGAAGAACGTCAGAATCTATACCTATTTTTAGAGATGCATGATGCTTCCCACATTCTGAACCCTTGACCTTTGGGTCATCGAGGGCAGGGGGTTATGCCACTGGACGGGAATTTTGCTTTACCAATGAACTAAAGGGCTTGAATTTCAAAAATGTCGAGTTTCAAAAGTTGAGGACAAGAGAAAGTCAAGACACCGAGTGAAACCGACGTGTGCTGCGGTTATGATCTCCTGATCGTGCTCATCGTGATCAGCAACGCCCGGCCGCTCAAGGATCGCGTCCTGACGGCAACTTGCGGCTAATCAGATTCAAATACACGCTTAGGTACTCGTGCTCCACCACCACCATCGTTTTACCCATCGAGCAGCAACATCGAGCCCTCCATGGCTCCGTCGCTCAAATTCAAACGCGCTCTGAGATCAGCCGCACGTCTGCCTGGTCGCGTCCCTGGAGTCAGATCAAGCTCTGCACGCAACGTTTTCACTCCGCAGCCGAACGAGCAGCCACTCGTGCTTCTCCGTGTCCAGGTCGTTGGATGCACTGACCTCCTCGCGAAGGATCGTAACGGGCACAGCGACCCCTTTGTCGTTGTGTCTGTCTTGAACACTCGACAGCAGACTCCTGTCGCCAAACGCAACGTCAGCCCGACATACGAGGCCAAGGATGCCACTTTCGACTTTGAGTTATTCGTATCGCTGGCCGATAAGCTCAATGCCATCGAGTTGGTGGTGTGGGATAAGGATTTGGTGGGGAAGGATTATCTCGGAGAAGTCGCTATTCCGCTGGATGAATGGTTTGGGGATGATCGGCCGTTTGCGTTCAACGACCCGGCCAATAAAGTGAGTACTATTTTCCTCTATTGTTCATCAGACAAGCTGATCCTGTCACCAGCCGTTTTCTGTCAACTTAGAGTCGACACGCGCCAGTACGCACGCGACTGGCGCTGTCCAGCTCAAACTCGGCTTCGCGGCACCACTCAATGCGCAGACGGCGCTTGATTTCGATGAGATCTACGGCGAGCTGGCGAAACGTTCGCGCCCGTCATTGGTCTCTGCTCCTCCCGTACGTCCAGATTTATCTGCCACTCTTATTTTAGACTAATTAGGCTCCCAGACCGCAGGTGTTGGCACAATCCGCTCTCATGCCGGCGGTCCCGACTTGGAAGACGATGGTGGCCTCTCCTCGGACGACGAATCTGACGACGAAGCCGAGGAGGCCAGTGCCCCTCCTACACCATTAACCGACCTGTACACACCCCCTGCCGCAACTCAGCCTCAAACCCAGGGTCTTAATCCTCCGGAGTTGAATATCCTGCCTTCATCGCCGGCCACGCCGACACCAGGAGGCATGACACCGACGTTGGCAACCGTGCTCACTCCACAGGGTACACCAACTCCGATGCCATCCCCGCCTGCCGTCTCGTCGGGCAAACCACCTTCTTCACCCTTCCAGAAAATATTTCCCAACCCAATTCGTCGTCTTTCCGGGCTCACGTCGTCGAATGCCTCCTCGCAGACGTCGTCCCCGTCTTCAAGCGGCCTCAGCACTCCAGCCACAACGGTGCCGTCTCCAGCGCCGGTTTGGGACCCAGTGACGGGCGAGATGGTGCCTGGTACTCCAGCGCCGGTGGTGGTACCCGAGGAGAAGGAGAAGGAGAAGAAGCGATTCCGCAAGAGTTGGGTTTCGACCTCGAGACCTCCAACGCCTGCCGGCGACGTGAGTCCTGGGACTGAGACCAAGAAGAAGGGGAGGAAGGCTGGCGGGAAGGGAGCGTATAGTCTTGACGCTGGAAATGACATTGTCGGAATCGTGATGTTGGAGATTCAGCGGGCTGAGGACCTGCCGAAGTTGAAGAACAGTAAGTGTTCGTTGTGCACCGTGGTTGTTCAATCTCTGATACTCCGTTCAGTGACTCGCACCGGCTGGGACATGGATCCTTTCGCCGTCATCTCATTCGGCAAGAAGGTCTTCAGGACACGCGTCGTTCGCCATGCTCTCAACCCAACCTGGGACGAGAAGCTGCTCTTCCACGTTCGCCGCTACGAAACGAACTTTCACGTACAGCTCAGCATCCATGACTGGGATAAACTGAGTGGTAATGATCGTATTGGAGAAACTGGGTTCGAGGTACGGTCTATTTCTGTCTTGTACCGTTGATCGATGCTCATGTGGTGGCTTGGTTAGGTTCGTGAGCTCATCGAGAAGGCACCCCAGAAGAATCCGGAGACGGGGCTCTACGATGCGGAAGAGAACAGCGAGCGCGAGATGGTCGATTTCAAGCTGAAGCTCGACCCCGGAGCAGGTAATGGCGGGTTATGGGAATTGAAACATCACCCTTTTGTCTATGTTCGGTGCGTTTCCCTTGCCTTGTTCAGTTGCCGTGTACTCATCCATATCCGTAGTGCCAAGTACCAGCCCTACGATGCACTTCGCCAACGTTTCTGGCGTCACTACCTAAAGCAGTACGACACCGACGATACGAACACCATCTCCCATATCGAGCTCACCTCCATGCTCGACTCCCTAGGCTCCACCCTCACGCGCGACACCGTCCACGGATTCTTCACCAAGTACGGGAAGGAACCCCACCGCGACGAGCTGACCGTCGAAGAGGTCATCCGGAGTCTCGAGGAGGAGCTGGGACGCCCGGACAGCGAGAAGCGCCGCGTGAACGAGGGCGGTGGGTTGGGTTCCGGTACGAGCGTCGTGCAAACGCCTGCGGGAGAGGGAGGTGCTGAAGTCGAGGGGCTGGATCTCGAGAAGATGGACTTTTCGGGTCCACCGCATGTGCAGGAGGGGTATGGGACGCAGCCTGCGGAGGTGACGCTGGACGCTGCTGCTGCGGGTGCTGGGGTCGGTGGCACAGGACAAGTGGGGACATCATCGAGCTACTCGTCGAACTATTCAAGCGACGATGCTGAGGATGAGTCGGCTCCCAGTAATGGAGATGGTGCTTCACCGGTGGTGTACCTGCGAGTGCGACGACGCCGACAACTGCGACGAAGACGAGGAAGAAGACAAGGTTCCACCGGAAGGCCAAGGCTGCCAAGTCGCACAAAGAGGAGTCCTCGTCGTCTTCGGGTTCAGGCGATGATTCGATTGAACGCGTTATCAACGTGAAGAATTGTCCGATGTGTCACCGCCCGAGGATGAGCGACAAGGCGGAGGTGGATATCATCACGCATCTTGCGGTGTGCGCGAGCCAGGATTGGGATAAGGTCGATCGCATTGTTGTTGGGAACTTTGTGACGGCGAGTCAGGCGCAGAGGAAGTGGTATACGAAGATTATCACGAAGGTGTCCAGTGGGGATTACCGACTTGGAGCAGTAAGCCATTTCTTGTTGTCTTCAGTGCATACTATGGGGTTGACGGCCTCTTATAGAATTCGGCGAATATTATTGTTCAAAGTCGGATGACGGGACAGTTGGAGGAAGAGAAGATGCAGGTCTACGTCCGACTTGGTATTCGCCTGTTGTACAAGGTGCCTTTCCCCCTTCTGCGTCCCTTTCCATTCCGTGCCTGATGCTCATGATTAAATCATGTAGGGTGCTACAAGTCGAATGGAAGGTGGACGTGGTACGCTTACTCTCCGTTCCTCCATCGTGGTACTGTGCATGCTAACCTCTAATAGCTCGACGTCTCCTCAAGTCATTGTCGATCAAGCAAGGTATCAAGTATGACGCGCCGGAATCCGCTTTAGACATCCCCACGTTCATCGAGTTCCATGGCCTCAACGTAGACGAGATTCTTGACCCCTTGGACTCGTTCAGTACGTTACTAGTTCTGTCTCACAACGCACTCCCCGTACTCAATCATGCTCCCCGCCGTAGAAACCTTCAACGAGTTCTTCTACCGGTACATCACACCTTCTCCTTCATAACCCATTGTTGACCACCCTCGTACCTCACAGCAAGCTGAAACCTACCGCCCGCCCCATCGAGAAGCCAGACGATCCCTACCGTCTCGTCAGCGCGGCCGACTGCCGCCTCATGACCTTCGCCACCGTCAACGACGCCACACGCCTATGGATCAAAGGCCGCGAGTTCACCGTCGCTCGTCTTCTTGGAGAGGCTTACAAAGATCACGCGGAAAGGTATACGGGTGGAGCCTTGGCTATTTTCAGACTTGCACCGCAGGATTATCATCGGTACCATTCCCCAGTGGAGGGGAGAATAGGACCGATGTCGGTGATCTCAGGAGAATATTATACCGTCAACGTGAGTCTCACTTCTTTTCGTCGTTCGATGGTGACAGCTGACCAAGTCCGTTGGATGATGGTTACAGCCACAAGCAATCCGCAGCTCACTTGACGTGTACGGGGAGAACGTGCGCAAGATCGTGCCCATCGACAGCCCGCATTTCGGACGCGTCATGGCTGTGTGCGTCGGCGCAATGATGGTCGGCAGCATCAAGACGACCGTGCAGGAAGGTGAATACGTACTTCGCGGGCAGGAGTTTGGATACTTCGCTTTCGGTACGTATTTTCGTAAATGAAGTTGTCTATGACTTATCTCTTAACGGCGCGTTGGTAGGCGGGTCGACGATCGTATTATTGTTCGAGAAGGGCGCGGTGGAGTGGGATGAGGACCTGTTGATCAATGGCCGGGCGTCATTGGAGACACTGGTCCGTGTCGGGATGGGGATTGGAACTGGCAGTCGTGAAACGTCTGACTGAACATACTGATGAATGAAACAGGGGGGCGAGCTGCAACAAATACGGCTTGCCGTCCCTCTCCTCTCGGAAAATCTTGCTTATTTAATGCTACTGCTACTTGTTATCACTTGTACTTTGCGTGACGGACATGTTACTTTGCTATACATTTCTTCAGATCATGCTTGGGACCACGTGGCGGTGGTGCTGCAATCTTGTTTTGCAACGTCCATCATCTTGGTCGAATCCGTCAACTTCGTCCTGTCTGCGCCCATCACGTCTAGTCTTGTTGTACTATTCTATTCATCTCATGGATATTATTGGTTCCGGACAAGTGAGTCAAAACATTCTCATAACACTCTGTCAAATGGCTCAATTCTTTTGAGAAAGATAGATTTGGATGAGTCTGCATACCACCGCCTCTTGACAACAAACGATGAGCCACTTGACGCCGAAGTTATCGAAATTAAATCCGTAATCGCCAGACGAGCGTCAGATCTCGCACAACTGGAAGCCCAGGTCATTGATTTCACCAACGTAACCTCATCCCTGATGGAGCGTTACAATCACGAGAAACGCATCCTCTCCCGTTTTCGCCGCATTCTTTCGCCCATTCGACGAATTCATCCCGAAATCCTTGCTGAGATATTTTTGTTTACTCGCGATGAGACGAAGGATCAATCAATTCCAGATTTTGAACCTATCACAGTTGGACCTCCTCCCGGACCTTCGCCGCTTCGAATAACCCACGTATGTGCTGACTGGAGGCGCATTGCGCTGGCGACTCCAGTCCTATGGACAACCCTAACCTCATCCCATATAAAATATGATCCCTCCCTGCCCGTTCCTGATGAGCGTCTTCAGACATGGCTCGCACGGACTGGGACTCACTGTCCTTTGGATATTACTGTCCGTGGTCCCCGCCTGGGATACACTGTACGCCCACCTGCCCCATTGACCTGGCTCCAGCCATATATACACCGCATCAGAACTCTCTCTCTCGAAGGGATGTTATGTCACCTACCGAGCGGTTCATTCGACGCCCTTGAGATGTTGAGAATGGATAACTGTTATCTGTATTCGACTGCGAATACCAACCACACGCTCCCTTCTCTCTGTCGACTATTCGTTGAGGGAGATCTCTATCCACCTTCGTACACCCCGTGGCAGAGGTTGACACACCTATATGTGGACGTATGCATGATCCGCCCAGATATGTTTCTCAGTGCCCTTTCTCTGTCTGTGGCACTGGTCAAACTTGAAGTATCCATTTTCGAAGACGTAGGTGCTGAGTTGGCAGTGGCGGATGACGAACGTATCGTGATGGTTCAACTACAGACATTCATCACTCACACCGGCCAAGCAACAGTTTGGTTGCTCTCTCATCTAACGATGCCCAGCCTCACAACGCTGCGCCTGGTATTCAATTCCTGGCCAGGATCTATATATAACTCTTTCCAATCCTGCTCCTTATTCTCTTTACAATCGCTGAGGCTTCGTGGCGGCCAACGCATCGATGCGGCAGAGTTCTTTGGCCTCATTCGTAAAATGCCGTCTCTGAGGGACATCTCTTCCTTTTTTGCTCTCGACATCACCCCTACTCTTCTTTTTGGTTTCGCCATGTGTTCGGAGACTGGAATACCCGATCTTGCACCGAACCTAGAATATATGCGATTGCGGTCGGAGGACATGAACGAAGTCGAGGACCACGCATTCACGGATATGATTACCCTGAGGGATCCCTTCAGACAACCAGCATTCCTCGAGCCCAACACTCCACGCGGCCAACGAGTTTTCAAATCCCAGGCGCCGAAGAGGGTCTGCGATGATATGTTCCAAGAATTTCCATCCGGTGAAATGGTATATATTTTCTTCTGAATATGCAATCAGTACTTTCGGGATGTCCAGTCCTATCGTTGAAATTCTCAGTCATTGAAATAACCATCCTAATTTGACTTGCGGGCAGTGTACGAGCTTCGTAAATGTTTCGATTGAGCACCGGGAAATCACTACGGAGATACTCCCCCTACGTGTTGTACGAGCCAATAGGAAGAGGGTACAAATACTGAATGCGGTTATATGGTTCGAAATATCTGAGCCACTGAATGAGCGCGTTGCTTGTTCGTGTTCGTGTACCGAATTCATCTGGCGCAGAAGAGGATTGAATTGTCGCCAAAACTGCTCCAAAAGAGAAAATACGGGAATCGGTACTTATACATCCACCTGTATCTGGCAGTGTGATACATCACGTACCTGTAATTAGAACAATTCGGTCGTTACATCAACCCCTCTAAGTAGAAGTCGAATATGATATATCACCCACCAACAATGACCAATTAAGGCAATACTCAACAGAATTCTTCAAAGTCCGGCATCACATCACTCAATATTCGGACTCAGCACAGTGCTCCGCAGGGCTGGTTAGCGGTTAGGGTGTTAGGGCTTCGCGTTAGGGTCCGGTTAGGGTTCTGTTAGGGTTTTTTAGGGTTTCGTTAGGTCCGGTTAGAGTCTGGTTAGCCTGGTTAGGGTGGGGATCATTATTGCCTCGGAAAAGTGGCAGTGGAGTGTGGGTATATGAGGACTAACAATAAGTAAAACAATATGAGCAGTTTGGTTTAATGGTTAAATGCGCGACATTTTTGTTAATCCGTGAGGTCGATGGTTCGATTCCCGACAATTAAATGCACCACGTTGATTAGTAATTGACCTCAAGCCGTGATATATCAGAATGGACTTGTAGTTAGAGGGGTTGATGTAACGACCATGGTGTTCTAATTACAAGTACGTGGTATATCAGATTGCCGGATACGCCTGATACATCGTGCATCGTGTATTCGAGACATGCGCTCCTTGCTCTGCATACAACATCAGTGGTCGCATACAGGGCATCCCGTACGAGAGCGGCATCCAGAAATAAGCGGATATGAAGGCATTCGACTACCTTCAAGAGCTTCGGTCGGCGTGGGGTGCGAGTACCAGGAAGTAGAGACTCACAAGACGTTTGGCCCATCAAAGCGTGTTCTGGCAGGATTCGGTTGAGGTCATACTTCACCCGATTAAGGGATCAGCTGGCATGGATGAAAATGAGGAGGAGGTTGGCGGTAAAAAATGCTCAAGAAAGGGACATACTTATGTCAAACACTATGGCCCACCATCCTTCTCCACGGTGTTCCCCCACGGCACAGATCCGTCCCATCTCGACACGCCTTTTGGAAGCCCACTCATAGTACATGCATCGAACGGCGCTTCAGCACTATCCACGATCTCTACACTTGGTTGTGTGGGCCGATAAACGGCAGGTCCGAGTTCGGTCAAGAGCATAACATTGTGACTGGTCTCATTCAAATTTTCACTGAACCAATCATACGTTCTGATGTACACATTGTTGGTAGATCGTTTCGCATAGCGGTAGAATAGAGATTATATAAATATTGATAGGGAGTCTCGGACTTAAACATGCGGTTACTGGTGCACCATTGTACAGCCCTCGCAGAGAGGATAGGAGCGCTGCAGCATTGAGTTGGTTGGCAAATTAACAAGAGCCGAAAGGTGAATCATTAGAGACGCAGCGAGATCGAGAGCACAAAGGGTTGGGACGTACCTTTTGCTACGATTCGGTGTCCAAACCCCCACGACGCTTCTCTTCATCCCTTGCTCCCGTATTTGCTCCAGTGATCGCCTACGATGGTGGGAGCAGAGTCACAGTGAGTACATACATGCAAAGGGTATGAGGCGAGCGTACCGTTCGTTCCTTGTGTCCTCCTCATTCGTCTGCGTGTTTGTTGATCTTGCAGTGGACGGGAAGTCGTAGTGATGCATAGGAGTCATTTCCATTGGCATCGAATTGAATGCTGGCCAGTGCATGGACCTGAACTCGACAGCGGATGCGCCGTTGGGCGATGAGGTTGGTGGTTGTGATGTGCCGTGCTAGGTTTTCTTCTTTGTGGTGAGGTCCAGGGTGAGAGAGAGATATGAGTTCGGATGACAACAAATGTGTCGTTCGTTGTCGTCTGGATGTTATGAGAAGCAATGTGAGCACGACAATTCGAAGCACAAGGGGGAAGACGTACCTCTGCTCCTACGATTTGGCAGTGATCTCCCTCCCTTCTCATTCTCCCCAGCCCTCCCCTTCTGCCGTTATCCTAGACATTGCAGCGATTGTCTACGATGGAATTTACCATGGTGAGTAAAAGCCTTATGAAATGGAGGAGCCGAACGTACCCCTTCCTCTCAAGTTCTCGTCCTCGCTGCCGTGGTTGTGTCCCTTACGAGCTGTGTCTTCTGCGCGATGGCATTGATACGTGTTGATCATCATTTCTGGTTTGTTGCTGTCAAGCATTGCGCTGCGGGGAGCGAGCGTTTGCGTGGGCGGAGGGAGTGATCGGGGTGTTGGAGGACGCGTGCGCGCAGTAGTAGTTGATGGCTGGCATGTGTATCGTGTCATCGCGGGATCATGGGAGTGGTCCGAATAGGTAGATGGCCTGTACAGTACATTTGATCAACGCAAGGACACTAGGACAAGAAGAGGAGAGACTGACCTTCCGTGCACGAAAGCGAATAATGAAGGCATATCATGCACCTGGTGAATATCGTGCTGCTCAAGTTTTTTTGGCAGCCTGCTAGACGTCCTTCCTTCGCTGAATATCTCCACGACCATCTCACATCACATTAGCAGGGACTCAGAGGAGGCTCGCTGTAGTCAGAAATGAAAATCAATCTGCAGACTCGGAATCAAACAGTCAGTCGGTTTTGATCAAAGTTCAAACAGTCCGTAGCAGACTTGATAATGCACGATACTTAATGGATATCTAATCCAATGCTGAATATTGAACGTGATGAACAGGACATACGATCGCGAGTGGCGGCAATGTGAACGCTCGAAATTTTGGACTGGGACTCGGAGCCCGGATACATGCCACATTTGTCAGCCGGCTCCGGCACAGATTGATCGCCGTCAATGATTTTGCGAAGGTTTTTGATGGCAAGGTCCTGGTCAAACGAACAGACCTCGTTCTATAAATAGAACTCGGAATACGATGTATTGATATCTTATACGTACACACTAATACACCGGCGTCAAAGCTGGATACTTGACGAATCATGAATGCGAGCCTACACACCAGTGACCAGAAATATACGGGCTCTCCGACGCGTATTCAAACCATCACTTCCAACGTTTTCAGACACACCATCCCACAGGCGCCCTGCGTCCGATCCCTCACAAGTCGGTATCGCACAGATTTTCCAGACCCAGGCGCCGCACATGCCTTCGGCCCTGTATTACTACGCCAACTGTTGTCATCCTCGTTGTGGCGGGACTGAAGCGGTCGTGGTGCGGATTCGGTTTGAGCTTCAGGGAGAGTCGGGAGGACTGATACGGGGACCGAGAATGATATTCTCATCATCGGAGGCGCGTCAACGGTCATGTCTCCATCTGCACCCACAGCAGGCGGCACCGGGATGCGAGACGTCGATATCTAACGGTACATCGTTGGAACGTGCACCTCCTGCCCTGAACGGTCGTCTTTCTCATCTTTTTGCTCTTCCTCGTCCCCAGCCTCATCCTGCTCTTCTCCCATCCTCCCTTTCGGTGCAGAGACGGAGTTGGAGCGTGTGGCGTTGATGGAGCCCGGTGGAACGTCGTCCTTGTCTCGGTCATGTCGCTGAGCCATCGTACATTTGTTCCGTGGCCTGGACTGCTTTTTTAACAGACGGTTGATCGTCTTTGCCTTCAACCCAAGTGGCTCGAACAGCGGTGAGTGAGTTTCACCGGTTCTGCATTCCTGGGAAATGATGTGCAAGAGGTGCATCGTGTACTTACACAATATGCTGATTTATTGCATCTTCTTTTGTTTCTTATCTCAATCACCCATTTGGCATCTTCCTTCGCTTTGAACCGACAACGATGCGGCCGCGACGTTCGACACGTCCACACATGACTCGAACAGCAGATATGGAGATGGAGTCGGAAGAAGATGTTGAAGTGGAGCCGCGATGGATAATGCGGAAACAAGAGCGGGAGAGTGACGAGGGTGAAGAGGAAGTCGACGTAGCGTCGGATGTGGACGTTGAAGCGGTGGCTGAAGGCGAAGACGAGGAAGAAGGTGAACAGGAAGATGAACAGGATGTGGACGATGCTATGGATGATTATGTGGCAGAACAGGAAGACGAGATCCAGTCCAAGGCCAATGCACGCCGGGCCCCCAGCTCCTCGCGGTTGAAGATCCGACTGAAAGTCCCGCCGCCACTACCGAACAGGTACCTGAGCTCAATGGTTGAGTCGGAGAATTCCATGTGGGACTCCCAGCCGTCGATGTCGACACGTTCGATGACGACACGGCAGGCGGTGCTGGCGAGCGTGTTGGACTCGACGCATGTTTCTCTGACAGGCTCACGGCAGAAGAAGGCACCATTGAACGAGACGGAGCTGGCGCTGAGACGCGAGGAGACGGCTCGAAAAC
The DNA here is from genome assembly GCA_013433165.1 of Hypsizygus marmoreus. Taxonomy (NCBI): domain Eukaryota; kingdom Fungi; phylum Basidiomycota; class Agaricomycetes; order Agaricales; family Lyophyllaceae; genus Hypsizygus; species Hypsizygus marmoreus. The sequence goes on along the minus strand of CM024092.1, from coordinate 2,383,621 downwards.
GGAAGAATTTGACGGAGAAGAAGCTCGAGGACGAAAAGGTACATGTGGTTCATTATATATGCCGTCCGATTCTAAGTGGGATCATTCTCTCGATACCGCGATCCTAGCGGTACAGCTGTTCGCATGTTTGCTGTGGTGTCGATAGGATGAAAATCGACTCAAGCATCGATGCTGAATGGATGGATTATATGTAAGGGTGAAGGGCGTTGTCAGATCAGAACCGAAGGCGACCAGATGAAAAGGTCAAATAAAACGACGAACGAACACACATTGGCACATTGCATTAAGAGGGAATTGAACCCCCGGCGGGTCGAACATCGTAAATGGCAACGACCCAGGTTACCACTACCCCATTAATGCATATTTACCACGCCTCCTCGCTCTTATTTATCAGGAGCTCGAGACGAACGGAACTGCTTTTCCTATCGATCGGAAAACCTTAAGTTAGTAACACCACATCAACCACACCTCTCTCCCTTAGAAACCCCAAAGCCAATACGACAATGCTCGCGTCCAATTAGTCTCTCTTCCTCTGAGGATTTACCTTTACAGTTGAATCGCTTGAAGCAACCCTTTCTTTACGTGTCTAGAACCTCGACCCCGCCGTGACGGTTGTTGTTGCTCCCGTTTCTCGAAGTTTTCGCATCCGCGTGGTCCGCGCCCCCGATTTCTGTCCGAGTCGTTTGTCGTCCATCGTTATCTCGAGCTTCGCCAGCGCATGCTACACCGCTTCGAGCTTCGTTAGCGCATGGTACAATGCAGTGCAGCCTTTCTGTTCGCTTGAACCTGGACATCTCCAGCTTTTGTCTTACGCGACGGAAATGCCGTTTCCCAGTCCTTTTCCTCGACCAAGGTCTCAAATTCAGCTTCCTGTGGATCCAGAACTGGTGTTGTTCACGTCAATGCCGTTAGTGGAAGTTCTCTAATCACCAGCCACAATTCGCCACGGTTGAGTCCAGCTGCCCGATAAACTTTTTCTCTATGGAACTCTGTTCCCGCGTCGATTGGGTTTCGAACGCTAGCGCCACTTGGTTCTTATAAAAGACGTGCGGATGGCAGGGCCTCCATCGATTCCTGTCCGTATTTCTGATGACTCTGGTAACTCTGCACCACGTCGAGCCCGCTATGAATGCTCCCCGAAAAACCGCAACTACCACATCCGCATTCCCTGCACCCACGTCAATTCCTCTTATCAAGTATGGTGTCGTGATCGATGCCGGCTCTTCAGGCTCTCGCATCTTCGTTTATAGGTGGGAGACTGTCGCCGACGAAGAACCTCTGAAGATCGTCAAGGTCTTTCCGTCCACCCCGGCCGATGAGCATCGTGCAGTCGTCGAAGGAGGTACATGCTTTACACCTACATTATAATTAAATTTCTTTAACACATTCACTTTCCTAGGCATCCAAACTAAGGGTGCGAGCCAAGCCACGATGGACGAATATCTCACTCCGCTGCTCTTGTCCGCCAAAGAGTTCCTCCAGTCTCAAACCCCTGCCCCCCGTGTCGTCCCCATCTACCTCCTCGCTACCGGCGGTATGCGCAGCCTCAAAACCCAAGATCAAGGCCCCATCCTCGACTTCGCCCACACCGTCATCTCCAGCTACTCCAGCACCTTCCACATCGGCACACGGGCCACTACAACCCGCGTCATCACTGGCGAGCTCGAGGGGCTCTACGGTTGGGTTGCACTGAACTATGGACGCTACGCGAGCGAGCCCATCGTCGGCCTGCAGGAAATGGGTGGTGCCTCTATCCAGATCGCGTTCCGCGATGTCTCCGGGCGCATCGACGATATGACGCGTGTGTGTCTCCTCTCCGCTCCCGAAGGCCACAGCGTGTACTCCGCGACCTGGGACGGGTTCGGCGCGGACACGATGCGCGGGAACCTGCTCCAGCTCTTGTCGAACGAGGCGGGGTTGGAGCGATGGGTCATTGATAACCCGTGTCTTCCCCGTGGAGAGGTCGGCAAGCCTTTTGGGAATCCGCCGAGGTGGAGCGTGGGGACGGGAGACTTTGGTGCTTGCCTCAAGATAACGAAACGCCTTTTGGAGATGGGGTCGAAGGTCCATGAAGGGATCCCATCCTACCCCGATATCAAGCCGTCTACGAACCACTTCCTCGGCGTTTCTAACTACTGGTACACCTATCAATTCTTCGGGAACTGGGGTGGGTACGATCTCGGGCGAGTTTACGACCGCCAGCGGTTCGAGGCTGCTGCTGCGAAGTACTGCTCACACACTTGGGGGAGCTGGACGTCAAGGTCGACAAGTACGTCGAGGCGAAGTGTTTCAACGCTGCGTGGATGTTGACGCTCCTGCATGACAATGAGCATGGGTTCGGGCTGGAGATGACCAAATATGAGACGTGGAAGGGTCTTTTCCGTTTTCCAACCACCCCCGTCCTTGCTTCCAGGTCCAGCTGGACTATGGGCACCATCGCGCTCGTCGCCAGGCATGGTGGGCTCAAGTTCTGCCCTGACGACGATGAGGAAATGCTCGCGCTGTCATACAATACGTCGACCTACGGACAGTCTTCGCCTCTCGTTGCCCCACATATCGACGTCAGCCTTCCACCTAGCACCGTACCATCCGTTCAACAAGTCGCAGTTCCATCTTCCCACGTCATAACTTCTTTCCTCAATCCACTCGGATCTGCTCCAATTGTTGTCAACGTGGCGTTACTCGTCGTTTTCATCATGTCCATGGTCGTGATTTCCTATCGTCGTCTCTACCATTCCCGCGCCAGCGCCGTGCCGTCCGTATACAATGCGATCTTGGAAGAAGAGATGTTCGATGCAGAGGAGCAACAAGTACTGTTCGGCGGCAGGCCTGCATTTGTTCGGTCCGGGGAAGTGAAGATTATTCCCTGCGCTTGAAGTAGTTAAATGCTCTTGACTCCCTCATTGATACGAGATGAATCAAATATCTTGCTTTCTGTGCTTTGGACGAATTCATCCACAACCCCAGGAGCTGAAATCTGGTCCAGACCAGCAAAAGAAATAGAAAGTGTGTCCTCTAAATCATCGATGGGCAATGAGCGTATTGAACTTTTTCACGATCCAACACCCTTAGGACTACTAATTGTTACTAATCATTTTCGGCTCTCATCATTTAAGCTCTCTTCATGACTACAAGCCCGCTTCGCCCAATAAGCTAATGTACAATTGAGGTACTCGTGTCATTTATACTTCACGCATCATCCTCTACAATTTTCCAACGTCTCTTACTCTCAATCAAGTACTATTCTCCTCTCTCTTCCTGCAGGTGGCGACTACTTGGTTTCAAGCGTTCTTCCAAATTGTGTCGAATGCTTTGTCTATTCTGTTCTCATGGTACTCCATCAATCCCCTCCCTCGCTGGACCGGAATCAAATTTTCTGTACTTCAGGGGGTATCGTCCGGTTTCCAGTGGAGACGGTGCGACTTGTACTGGTGTCATATGATAACTTGTCTGCGAGACGGAAGCCCCTTCTCCTTCAGTATTACTCGTCAAGTTTCCCGGTTCCACGCGTTGCCAACCCTCGACCAGCATTTCATTTATTGTCGCATATGGAAATCTTTTCAGCCCACCTCTCCGAAGCTCCGTGTTGTCAAACATGGTCACAACGCCTGTCAGATCAATCTTTTTCCCGGGATCCATCCATTTATCAGATCCTTGAAACAAATATATCCTCGTCTTGTATGTCCCACCCTTGAAACTTCACAATCGCTCTCGCAAGCATACGCGCAAGGGTGCAAATTCTGTTTGTCTCCCGTCTTGCTTAATTTCTCTTGTCAGGGTTTTATCGGTCAGGTTGGGCATATTCATTTTGGTTTATCACCATGCGGCATAGCGCCTGGATCGTCTTTGAGAGAAGGCTGCAGATAAGTATCTCGCGTCAGTACCCAATACGTAACCTGTATCATTGCAAAAACTGCTCGCACTTGTTCGATCCATTTGAAAGATAGCCACGAGCATTCCGCAGAGATTGAAGTATATGTTCGCCTGGATTGTCGTCGTGATATTCGGGCCATATTTCTTGTCATGCGCGCAGGCCGTCTCCGTAAGATGTAAGGCGTCGTACATGAGACAATGGCCCCCGGTTGCCACCGTCCGAATGGGAGTGTAGACTTGATGCCATGTACCGGGAGGCATAATCCTAACGCATTTTCAGCCACCATCTTGTGTGAGGACAAGGAGACCTACACTAAGTCACCTGGCTGCACCTCTATCGTGTACACCTGCCCACCCACCTTTTCCCAGTCGAGCGTCCACGAGCTCGAGCTATCTAGGTTAGCGCGTTTGAATTGCGACTGTAACATGCTGAGGTGCGCTCGGCTCTTCGCGTCCCGATATCCCTTTGGTTCTATTATGCCCAGCATTTTACAACCGACCTCAATACGAAGGTACGTCAGCAAACCTTCCGTGTCATGGTGTTTAGATGTGAAGAAGGCTGCATGGTGGGCCTGGTCCCAAGCCCTCATGTCGTGGACGTCGGGGTTACGTTCTTTGGAGAGCTTCACTACGTCGGCATATCCGTGCCTGAAACCGTCGTCGAGTTTTGTTATGATTTGAATACGTATAGTCCGGATAATTAAACTTGCGATAACTTACCGAACAACTAATGGGACATACGATTCTCGTGAAGAGATGTTGCGAATACACAGGATAGAGCCGTGATCAGTGACTTTGTTCAGGAAGTGTGCGATTGAACCGTCTCTCTCGGATGTTTCGCTGTCGACTTGGTTGTGTGGGCCGATAAACGGCAGGTCCGAGTTCGGTCAAGAGCATAACATTGTGACTGGTCTCATTCAAATTTTCACTGAACCAATCATACGTTCTGATGTACACATTGTTGGTAGATCGTTTCGCATAGCGGTAGAATAGAGATTATATAAATATTGATAGGGAGTCTCGGACTTAAACATGCGGTTACTGGTGCACCATTGTACAGCCCTCGCAGAGAGGATAGGAGCGCTGCAGCATTGAGTTGGTTGGCAAATTAACAAGAGCCGAAAGGTGAATCATTAGAGACGCAGCGAGATCGAGAGCACAAAGGGTTGGGACGTACCTTTTGCTACGATTCGGTGTCCAAACCCCACGACGCTTCTCTTCATCCCTTGCTCCCGTATTTGCTCCAGTGATCGCCTACGATGGTGGGAGCAGAGTCACAGTGAGTACATACATGCAAAGGGTATGAGGCGAGCGTACCGTTCGTTCCTTGTGTCCTCCTCATTCGTCTGCGTGTTTGTTGATCTTGCAGTGGACGGGAAGTCGTAGTGATGCATAGGAGTCATTTCCATTGGCATCGAATTGAATGCTGGCCAGTGCATGGACCTGAACTCGACAGCGGATGCGCCGTTGGGCGATGAGGTTGGTGGTTGTGATGTGCCGTGCTAGGTTTTCTTCTTTGTGGTGAGGTCCAGGGTGAGAGAGAGATATGAGTTCGGATGACAACAAATGTGTCGTTCGTTGTCGTCTGGATGTTATGAGAAGCAATGTGAGCACGACAATTCGAAGCACAAGGGGGAAGACGTACCTCTGCTCCTACGATTTGGCAGTGATCTCCCTCCCTTCTCATTCTCCCCAGCCCTCCCCTTCTGCCGTTATCCTAGACATTGCAGCGATTGTCTACGATGGAATTTACCATGGTGAGTAAAAGCCTTATGAAATGGAGAGCCGAACGTACCCCTTCCTCTCAAGTTCTCGTCCTCGCTGCCGTGGTTGTGTCCCTTACGAGCTGTGTCTTCTGCGCGATGGCATTGATACGTGTTGATCATCATTTCTGGTTTGTTGCTGTCAAGCATTGCGCTGCGGGGAGCGAGCGTTTGCGTGGGCGGAGGGAGTGATCGGGGTGTTGGAGGACGCGTGCGCGCAGTAGTAGTTGATGGCTGGCATGTGTATCGTGTCATCGCGGGATCATGGGAGTGGTCCGAATAGGTAGATGGCCTGTACAGTACATTTGATCAACGCAAGGACACTAGGACAAGAAGAGGAGAGACTGACCTTCCGTGCACGAAAGCGAATAATGAAGGCATATCATGCACCTGGTGAATATCGTGCTGCTCAAGTTTTTTTGGCAGCCTGCTAGACGTCCTTCCTTCGCTGAATATCTCCACGACCATCTCACATCACATTAGCAGGGACTCAGAGGAGGCTCGCTGTAGTCAGAAATGAAAATCAATCTGCAGACTCGGAATCAAACAGTCAGTCGGTTTTGATCAAAGTTCAAACAGTCCGTAGCAGACTTGATAATGCACGATACTTAATGGATATCTAATCCAATGCTGAATATTGAACGTGATGAACAGGACATACGATCGCGAGTGGCGGCAATGTGAACGCTCGAAATTTTGGACTGGGACTCGGAGCCCGGATACATGCCACATTTGTCAGCCGGCTCCGGCACAGATTGATCGCCGTCAATGATTTTGCGAAGGTTTTTGATGGCAAGGTCCTGGTCAAACGAACAGACCTCGTTCTATAAATAGAACTCGGAACATGCCGCAATTTCATGTCTGCCATCGAATAATTAACTATATATGCATAAATTAAGGCGATATCATTCTTGCCTTGGATAGAGTGCAATTGGTGCTTTAGTGATAATCCTCGTGTTGTCATGCACGTCATGAAGTCAAGTTCCGTCGCGTCCTCGTAGTGGTCAAGGACTACCGTCACGCCCTTTGCTAATTGAGACTGACATTCGGATATTAATTTGTGCTTTAGAGACACGTCGCTACAATCTATATGCTTAATAAATGGCGATTCTGTCGAAACGGGTCGCTTGGCGAAAGACTTGACAGATTCCGCATCCTACAGTATGTGCAGCTTCAGCTAGCACCAAGAGCAGATTCTTAATGTTCTCAAACTCACGCATGGGATCCAATTCTTGGTCGAGTCGTGTGCATTCGGAATGAAAGGGACAACAATCTTTGCTCCTCCTTGCCACTCAATAACTTCGGCGTTGTCCGAAATCTCGTAGCCCTTGACACCTGTGACAAAATCTTTCTTCCGCGATACACCTGCCTTTGAACGCGTACTCCTTGGTGCCCTTGTCAAACGACCAGCCTCATTCTCAAGATTGCCATCGGTGGTGGTCGTGAGATTGTACATATCATCCAAGGCGCTCGGCTCTGTTTCTAAACGCGCCGTATGAATGTCGAACGCTTCAATTTCACCGGCTGCTGGTCCAGAGCCGGCAGTCTCTTCAAGGATGGAGCGAATTAGCGATGACACCCCTCCGCTGACAGGGGCTTCAACAATTTCCTCAGCTGCGGAGGTGTCCGAAATTGCAACGTCAACATGGATTCTGAGTTCCGGAGATAAGGGGACAACATTTTCCGCACCTCCACGGGGCACGACCCATGGTTGATTCGTATCTACTCGACGGTTCAGCACATTCTCCCCCATCTGTCCCCCATCTCGCAAATCTGGCTGCTCATGCACAGGCGTCTGCAAAATTGACCCTCCCGGTGCTGTATTGATCTCTCCATCGCGTGTAAATGGCGTGACTTCCATCGCATTGACGGTGCCGTGACACTCGAGTGAACATTGATCGAGAGCAGTCGTCTGTATATTGTTCTCCCCGGTCAGCGCAGGCTGAGAAATAGTGCCTTCGTAGGATGGTTCGCAAGCTCCGAGTACGGACGTCGAAGTTGGGAATGCTTGTGAATGGTTAAATATGAGCTCGCCAGGAACCAGCGACAAGGACGAGGACGAGGACGAGGACCAGGGTGTACTCTGCGTGTCAATGCAAGCATTTTTGGCCTGTCTCGAAGCCTGTTTGGCCTGCTTCCTTTTTGCGTACTGTCTTTGATTTCTTGCCCTCTTATTTGCAGCATGGGTGTCCCTGTAGAGTAGTTGTCCTAAGTATTATTCGTGAAGTTCGTAATCTTGCGACTTACGGCGGTGGTGGTATCGTCTTACCAAGGGCATCCACTTGTTTCCATTTCATTTGTAATATCTGTGAAACGCGCAGTAGGTTGGAATAGTTGGCTTAGATAATGTTTCCGAGAAAAACACTGACCTTCTATTGCCGTTCAAGCGTGCTGCTTCCTAACGACCTCTCTGTCGCTGTGGATCGTGTGAAGTGTCTACAGAAAGATCTGCTGGACACAACGTCTTCTAGACCCGTTTAATCATCGATGAATTTTGATGCTGGAGATTGTCAGATGCGGTTTGGACTGGGCAGATTGACATGGTCTTTACATACTTCCGAGTTGTGCTATCCTGTTTCGTTGCGCCACGATTCGTCAAGTAACGCGCCGCTATAGCGACCCTTTCTGGGACTGCGTCGCAGCGCGCAGCGTAAATCGTGTTGAGAGTCTATTGTAATTGTGGAGTGGACGAACGAAGAGGAAGTGGACGAAAATTCGAACCATCAGTAAATTGGGAAAATTCGGATAAGACGTTTTTCCAGTTGTGCGTATTTGGCAAGGATCTCGAAACATCATATGGCACTATAGGGTCAGGAAAACCTTTCGGCAAGGTTGTAGGTGCTCGTATCGTGTTGCGAGACCTCTCAACAATTCCGGCATGTTGTATTTAAATACGATGTTCCGAAACAGTTGCAAGAACCTTGTATGGTGTTCCAATTTAGGAAAATAATTTCCTTTGGGCCAAAGGTTGGTACCCTTCGCGTTGCGTAAACATTCATTTTGAGCCCTAGGATGAGTAATTCTGGACTATCAACTTAGTAGCCAATATCCAATATACATTGAAATGGCTGGATCTTGACCCGAAAGCGCTATCTAGACCATCTCTTTGCCACCGGTGTGTAAGGGTGCAAGCGGAAGTGGAGAGATTTTGTTTTTTGACAAGTCGATTCAAAGTCCGACCGGGTTTTCAACATCCACCAAACAACCGCCAACACATGTTGAACTTTTCCTTCCCCCACCATCGTCAGTGTCATGTCCTCCGACGAGAGGGAAGAACCTCCTGTACCCAAATGTCAGTTGGGTTGAACCATCTTGTCGCACTGTGCGCGAGGCCGTCTGTGGCTGGTTGTTCACACATGTAGTTCTCCTCGTCTCTGTCTTGTACTAGTTGTAGCTCTCATTTCGGAGGCGCTACCGAGAGTCGTTGCCTTTCTTCTTGAGTTTGTTGTTAAGTCTATAAAGGTGCGTTTGTGTGCGCTACTGCTGAAGCACGACAATTAATCATCACCTATCATGCATGCATTACAGGCAACACGACGACACCTCAATTGCGATACAGAGTACCGTAGACCCCTTCAGTTTGGTCAAGCCACCTAGCACCTCAACCTCGGTGCCGCGCCACAGCGCGCACCTACCACTGCGCTTCCCGGCCCCAGGCATGTTGACGGTCAGACGCGGATATATGTGTGTACCTCCACTGCCGTGATGCGACTACGGCGGCGATATCAAAGGTCCGTTACTTCTATTGCGTTTTGACGTTCTATTGATTGATGTCCACAGTTAGAATTCTTTCTCCAGTCCCTGGTTTACGATGGGCTCATCGAACGAATGCTGAGATTGTGCCATAGATCATCTTACTTGTTATTATGGTGTCGTTTTACAATTCATATGAATTTTTTCACTATTTTCGTTGATGCTGTGAGAATTGAGAAACCTTCGGAGGAAGAAAAATTGAGGAAAACGCGATCACCAGCCATTCCAATGCCGACACCATATCATGCAAACGCACACTATTGAGTAAGGATCGCAATAGTTGACCATAATCCACAACATTTTATTTGAAAGGACACTTGATTGGGAAAAGAGAGCCTGCCTGTTGAGCAAAGACGAGGGCATACAACATGCATCGAAATCTTGTGTCAGGTTTTACGAGTTGTGCATGGTTTTACCACAGATATGCACCATATATGTACAGTTATTCCGAATGATATACGAACTGAATTGTAAATCACCGTATTTCACGGGAATGGCCGGACATCGCTTACCTGTGTCACGCGAGGTCGACAAGCGACGTACCGCAACTCGACGCGCCTCGAGAATATTGAGGCTCTCGGACGCGTTGTTCCCCTAGAACTTCAAGGCAGTCACCGTGGAGACAACAGCGGGATGGGGCAGGTCGTGGCAACCTGAAAATATTGTAGTTGCTCAGAATTTTTACATTCTTGACCTCCCTTTTTTGCCATTCTTGGCCATATAAAATCTTTGTGGTCTGCTTAATATTCTTGCCTTCTGAGTGAGCAGGAACTGCAGCAGGATTGAGAGCACGAGAGACGGCGGCATGGGGTCATTCGCGGCCGCATCAATGCGGCCGCGCCAAGCTGTGATTCCGGACCCGAATTGATGGCTGCTGGCAAGCTGATTTACCGGCTTGCCTGGCTCTGTAAATCACCCCGTAAATCAGGCTGATATACAGTAAATCAGCCAGAAATAAGTGCTTATGGGCACTTATTGAACTTATGGCCCGTAAAACAGTCACAGAAGAGGCTCAGATGCCCTCATAAAAACACATCCAACAGCTCCCGGACCTATCTAGAGATCCTACCAGGCCTATCCATGCACTATTTACCATAATCTAGCTTTCTGGCGGTGCCGTGTCATCGGCAGCCCACTGTAGGTTGCTTGCATTCCTTGTCCTCAGCATGGGGATCAGTTTTCAGGCCGCTTTCTGGCCCTTCCGGCACGGTCATGCCGTCTGAAGTGGGGCCGCACAGCGACGAAAAATATACTATATATATATATATGCTAAGCACAGACGCCGGGCGGCGTCGAAGGAGGGAGGAGGAGACGAGGCGCGCGCGCACGCGCAGACGCGATCAGGTCACGTGCTCCCGATCACGGCAAATGCCGGTAAATCATTCGTGATAAGTACCTGGAGACAATTTCCCAATTTACTGATGACAGGGTTCTGTCAACCACGTGCGAATCTGACGGGACTTCCAAATCTGTATTTATTTGGTGCACCTCAGATTACCAAACAATGGCTCAAATCTTATCTTGTCTTTGATGGCGCTTTCCGTTTTCATCATCCATGCCGAATCTCCTGCTTGACCTACCGCCCGAGCTCGTCGTGCGCATCTTGTGTTACCTCAGTCTACCTGACGTTCTATCATGCACCCGCACACATTCGTCGTTGCTTGCGTTGACGAAGGATTTCGTTGTGCTGCAGTACCACATAGCAACTCAAACAGCAATGGTCGATGACAATCCTCATTGTAACCTTCCCATATCGGAGCGGTTTGACATGCTTAAGAGGCGCGAGGAAGGCTGGAAAAAGTTTCGAGTTGACTTCAGGAAGACCATTCCGGTCAAGCATGTACCGTCTGGCATTTACGAGATGACGGGGGGCATCTTCCTTTTGGGAGACACGCAAGGCTCTGCATTACCTTACGCTACCCCAAAGGCTACGGACGAGCCTAGTTGGTCACGGATCGATATCGATTCCACAATGGTAGATATCGGATTGTCGATTTATGAGCACGATCTTGTGGCCGTTGTCACTACGTTCGTCGTCCTCATCACTCTTTCAAAGTATCATTTATGAAGCCTTACGTAGAACCCCGCAACAGGACTGCGACAAAATCGAGATTCAGTTGCTTCAATTTTCGTCTGGGGAGCCACATCCTCTTGCCCACACGCCGAAGATCCATGTCGCAAACTCCTCTTGGGGCCCGCGACCTGCGATAGGCATTGAAATAGTAGGAGACCATCTCGCTCTGATAACGAACTATTTCCTCAACGCAATGCAACCTGACGATGATTTCTATGTATATGAGTGGAAGACTGGAACGCTCAAGCTAGTATGTAGCTCACGTCGTCTTACCGCCTTTTCATTGACCATTCACACAGCACATCATGGCCCCGAATCACACGTACTCGTCCCTCGTGTTTCTGAGCCCTGAATTTATCCTTCTCCCGAACGCTTACCGCTGCTCCTTGGATATCTGGAAAATCCCCACAACCCCGGAAACGGCACCGAGATGCCCCCTTCGTATTCTTGGACTGCCATCAGTGGGTCGGCTTATCGTCAGATTTCGCTGTAGAGGAGAACCTAATCCAGCGCCATACGGCCACTCATACTCATCCAAGCCGTTCCATGATTCATCGTCGAACGCGCTTGTGATCTTCACAATCCGTACCCAACTTCTTGGAACTGCGTTTTCCATGATCGTTCACCGCCGCACCTTGCTTGCACTTTGCACTGAAACTCCTGGTTTGGAGGCCCAGCGAACCACGCAGGAAGAGCTTATTGCAGGCGTCGACGTGCTGGTCGAATACCTCTTCGCCCCTCACGTTCCGTGGAGCCACTGGGGACCTAAAAACACACGCTGGTTCTCTACGGATAGTATTGTTACACGATGGATAACCACTTCAGCTGGGCAGCGCTGCGTCATCAGTTTCGATGACCATGAGGCTGAGGAGGACGCTGAACAGCCGCAGCAACAACCACGACACCCGCCTTCCATCCTCGATTTCAATCCCCTGATAGTAGAGCGTAGGCTGTTGGAAGACGATTTTGGTCCGAACGAATTTCTGTGTATGGAACCGTCCAAATTGGATGATGATTCGTTTCTTGAGGTTGTCGAGTCGCAGTTACCCTTCACACGCTTGAACTTGCCTTGGGATATGGAGGGGCTTGAAGGCTTCGAGGGCGTGATGATGGATGATGAACGGCTGTTGGTACTCAAGGTACGTTCCCTCTTTATTCTCGGTGGAGATATTTTGCTCATCTACAACATTGCGTTTGTTTGGAAGACCGATGAATCAAATAAGATTGTGGAGATTGAGGTCATCCATATGGGGTCGTGATGTAGGATATCGGACTCAGCGTCAATCAATTGTGAACACTGCTATCCGTCGTGTTTTTTGTTCGATAGTATTAGCCCATGAATCTGCGACAATGAGATGCTCGCTGTTGTGGTCCAGACTCCCGTCTCATCTACGTTTTACTGTCCACGACGTAGAGCTAGAATGGTTTAACCCCACCCTCCACCCCAGCGAGAACCTGGTACATATCTGTTCTGGAAATATTATGGTTTTCGTGAACCTCGATATTTCATCTGCAAGCATACGAATTGCAATACCAATGCAAGGGCCAGACCGACATCTGCTAGTCATGCACATATACACGTGATTATATTCTTTCCTGAACGACACCCTCATCTTGTCAACTTCTTCCCTTCAGGTTTTACACTTTGAACCTATATCCACCGACCTCCAAAATGCCAACCACCTTTACGCGAATTTCACCCTTCTACAGTCTACCAGCCGAAATTCTAGATGAAATCGTTAGAAGCGGCGGAAAAGACGACCTCCAAAGTATATGTTGTACTTCGAGGAGCCTCAACAAGCATGCGACCCGCTATCTCTATCGAAACATAACGCTCGATTCCCGTGTAGTGTTGTGATGTGTTTCAAAACGATAATGAAGAGGCGGGAGGCTGCTTTGAGCGTTCGATGCATCGAAATGTACGTATTTTTATTTTCCTCGCGAATACGTATACCATGATGTGACTATACTTGTCATTTATCTTTACAGGTCTTTCTCGCCCAAACACCTGCTATGCAGCTTTTGGGCTCTTGCAGCGGCTGCAATCCAATGTGCAGAACTCCTCACAAAACTCGATATCGTGATGGCGCCTCCGCTGATGCACTTCCTACATAACGCCCATCTCCCCAACCTGTCTCAATGCAACCTCCCTGATACTCCTGAACTCACTCTCTTTCTGTCCCGCCACCCCGTGCTCAACTCGCTTGCTGTTCGCCCACCTTTCCTCTTCTCTTTCCACCACTTCGACGACGAGGCTCAACCTCTGTCTGAAGCTGACCCAGTACCGCTTACCCTCTCCCACCTCACAGACTTCTTTGGACCTATTCATCTTGCACGGCGTGTACTTCCCGGATCACCCACGATATCCCATGCAACGCTCCTCTGGTTTAGCAATGATACGGCGCACGACATCATCCCATATCTTGAGGGGTGTAAGTCACTTCAAAAGCTGGGGAGTGTTACAACGGAATGGAAACCCACCCTCGTCGCCATAATTGCGTCGCATCTTCCACAAATCCACGACCTCCGTTATCACAGTTCCACGTTCATGAGCACCCCAAAACGCCAAACCGACGTATGTAGGCTGATCAGTCCATGTACCCCTTGCTCACCCTGATACTCGGCCACAGGAATTCATAGACGCGATCGAAGCTGCCATCCACACATTCACCTCTCTCCAAGCTATCACCGTCGCCAAGCTGTTTGAAGCCCCCCGGTGCGACATGTCCATTCTAGATGAAGAGTTTGCATGCGTTCGTAGATGGGGAAACCTCTGTCCCTCCCTCCAGTGTTGCAGCCTTCCTAGTACGTCCCTCTCCTACTCCTCACCCACCTCACATCCTCCCCATCCATCCTCATCCCCCGTCTCCCTCTTCCACATCGTACCATTTATGCAATCCCAAGTACTCATCATTTTATATTTTGCTTTTGTTCCCATTGCTCCAGGCGGAACGCAATGGGCCCGGTGGGAGCGATGCAATGAGGCATGGTTCCCAGATATGGGCGGCGCCGAATCGTCCCTCAAGGTGGAGTGGATGGGCCGAGCGATGCTTGGGGGGAAATTCTCTAAGGATCTGCGGGACTTATTCGTAGATGCGGATGGGGTTGACTTATATCCGAGATTGGTGAGGTTGTGTGCGCTGAGAGGCATTTTTGTAGAAGGTGGTGATGGAGAAGAGCTCGTGAACGAGGAGGACTCAAGTAACGATGAGGAGTGATGTTAGTGATCAGCTTAGTAGCTGTGATAGGTAGAAGGTAGAATTTACGCAATTGCAGATTCGACGATTTCTGATCGGAGCGCAATTTCTTTCTCTTTTTTCTGGATGGTCACCTGAATGCGTATAGTGTCATGTCGGAATTCGATGTGTTCCATTTGCTCGTCTACGTTTAGCCTTATGGTCGTCTCTCCTCAAGCGGGTTTCCTTCTTTCTGCGTGTGAATGAAGTGGGGAGTTCTCCTTGCGCTGGCTTTGACGTCCAGAGCGTCAATGGTGAGCTCGCGTGTTCCTATTCGCTTCGCAACTTCAATTGTTAAAGAGCATTGGATAGAAGCCAACCTCCAAGCAGTTGGCACCATTTCGTCGCGCCATCCTACTTAGAGGGCGGAATAATCTCATTGTTCCGCTGCATTACTTGAAACATATGAATTGACAGCGAGCTCAATCCCCCAATGGAAGAGGCTAGTATAGATCGTAACTAGCATTTGTGATGACTTTTCCATGGGGTGTTATATCAACCGAGCTTCATGTTGTCGTGTCGAAATAGAAATCCATCCAGAAACGAAGTAAATGGAAGGCATATATGTCTACCTGCAACCAGTGTCCTTATGATTTACCTACTCTTCACCCTTCCAACCATGTGCCATCTAAACATCTGAATGAACGCTGACCGTGAAATTTCGTGACATCCATTAACTATCAGGGATACGCAGACTGATCCCTGGCAACTTTTCCTCCCCAAACTCACCCACCATTCTTACCACATACTCCAGCGTTCCTTGGAAAGTCTCATTGACCACATAAAGAATCGAAAGAAGCCCGCTCTCCTGTAGTCGGGGGAGTCTTCTTTCAAGTTGACTGCTGACAGTCGCGTAGTCGTAGCTGGCCAATCGACCTCTCCTGTCCGCTGGAGAGAAGTCGATGAAGATGGCGACTCGATGTAAGCGTTGAAAGTCTTGGCTTGTCATGAGCGAATCGAACGACGATGCCCAATCTGCGGATTCTGTCCATTGAGAGTCGAGCGGAAGATCACAAGAAAGAACGATGATGAGCTCTTCGAGATTATTGTGTCCTCTGATTCCTGAGAGTGACTGAGACATCCAAGTGAGGTGCGTTGGTTCTGACGGTTGCCTATGATCGCACGCAAACCCGATGACGCGGAGTCTCGTCGTGATTGCAAGATCCATGTGACCGGGTCAAAGGCTGCACCAAAAGTGAGAGTTGGCCGTGATGGAACAATTAAGAAGCGCACCAGCGTATACGACATCAAAGTTGTAATCCCAAAGAAATTCCTCCAAGGAGGTAGCTGCGTCTGCGATAATGATTGCCGTAAGCTGAAGCAGGGATGCGCTGTGGCCGCGTACAACGAGGATCCGGAGCTGGGACAAAGTGACGCGGGATTTGGGACGGGAAGCGAATTCGTAAAATTCATTCACAGCAAGGGATGACCTGTTGTCAATTTTCAGGACTTCCAATTTTCCAATCTCGAAAGTAGCGTGAAGCTCAATCTCGTCATATGAAGCTAAATAGCTGCCATATATCTCGGCACCTGTGAGTGGGTCGGATGAATCAAGAGAATCGAGGGATAGTCGTTTGAGATGTGGACAAGTCAGCGCCAGGCGACCGATGGGAAAATTGGTGATGCTCTCGATGGATATCTCGGACACCGGATTCGATCTCAACATCTGAAATAGCGCAGATGTCAGATGAGGTGAGAGATCGCTCAAGTGCTCCTGGTGGGTCAACACTAGGCGGTGCGTCAGCTCAATTGCACCGCTCAACAAAAACGTCGTCAGGGAACGAAGATGACTGAAGAGTTGTGGAAGGACTTCATCCGTGCGCCGGCAGAATTCTTCCGTCTGTTCATCCCACACACCTTCGAAGTAGTTTTTCAGGTGGAGACTCCGAACGTGTCGTGATAGAGTAGGATTACTGTTGAGAACATCTAAGATGGCTTGGGCTCCATGCCGAATTGATCGGTATGAGAAGAAAAGCTCTATGGTAGAGAACAGATGCTTCTGAGCCCGAGAAACGAAATGTTTCGAAACGAGCGAACAATTTCTCAAAGAAACTGGCTTATCGTGAAGTTGATCGACGATGGTATCGATGATTTCGGGTGGTAGGGTGATCAGAGTAATGCCGCCAACGAAGTCGTGTTCCATGTTGATGTGGATGGGAGTCAAGGTTGAAACGTTGACTCCCAAGCGTGTCCTCGAAGCGATGGCTGTGCAGAGCGTTGTTTGCTCGGCAAATACCGAGCGCTTGATCCCGGTTAAGCTGATCACTGCTGGATCACCATTTTCGACGACTCCGCGCTCGACCTCGAGACCTCCTTTACTAGTACCCTAACTGGGACCCTGTAACCGCGACGGCCATAACCTTAAGTATAATAACATCCGAGCGGACGACTTAGAGGAAGCCAATGCGAGAATAGGCACATCGACGAGAATGACTCATGGCGAGCTCTCAATTTCTTCTTTCAGTGGTCACTACTTGCTGACAAGTCCGAATAGTCATGGCCAAGTGCACTTTATCTCGCGAGTGACATGGCGCCAATTCTATGCTATCAATAGTACAACGATGCTTATTATTGGTCTCTTCCAGGTCATACATCGCATAACCATCAGCAACTCAATTGCATCCAATCAATCGTTCCTCAACACCGTATCCAGCCAGCTAGTCGTTCTTCGTAGAGAATTCGGGGCCAAAAGGCTCGTGGACAAGCTTTCCAGGGCGACAGATTCTTGTATCAATTCCTGTCCCTGTTGGTGCCCGTTGGGAACTGAGTACGTCGGCGCCGCTATACCTGAGCCAAAACCAATCTGATTAATGTTATCCACGTCTTCTGAAGGATAAAGGCAACGTACCATGCGAAGCGCTTGTGGCAGTCTTGTGGCTCACATTCTTCTGCCATCGCTCGAACGTGTTGTTTGGCATTTGGGCAATCAGCCAATCACTTGGACCTTCGTGCGATTTCGGTTCGAAAACCTTCCGAACGTCATGGTATGGCGGCTGTTCGTCCCATCTTGCAGGTACCAACGTGAATTGCCCTGAACCCTGCAAATATGGATCATCTGGTTTCGGTGTCAGGGTGCATAGTGTTGGCGTAGGTTTTGCCAATGTCGTCCGCGACCTCTCTGGTGCGGAGAATTCTGCGAGAGCGACGTCTAACGGAGAGGTCCCACAAACCAACGACGAGGTTGATTTCTCGAAAAAATCTTCTTTCTCCGGAATGTAGGATTCGTCTTCGTCCCAATCGAAGATGCTCTCTTCCTCTAGCATCATGGCGTCCTCTTCAGTCGACGCATCAGCTTCTTCGGGGCCCTGATTCTTCCATACGGACGTCAAATCTCATAACTCGTCGCAACAAGACACATTCTCACCTCCTGTACGGACTCCTCGTCCTTTATCTCCCATCCTACATGACGTGCCTTGTGCCTCTTCCAGTTATCTAAGTATACCCCTCCGTTACGCTTGTCGATGAGACTGAAAGGGTTCTTGCAAACTTTGCACAAGACGTATGTTGGAAAAACCTGCTTCACCATGGGATCGCTGTGTAACCGCTCCAGCCTCTCTTCCAATGTCATGTATGGACCACGTTTACCGCTCTCCTGTGAGACTTTGTTTCGCTTCCCAGCCTCACGCGCTTTGGCCTTTCGCTTCTGCGGTGTGGGCGGAGGTGGTAGCCAGGTTGATGTATGCGATTTCTGGCGGAGGCGGTTCGATTTCCTGGAACCATTTATGATAGGCATCGGGATCGACGCCTCATTTACCCTACGGTGGCGTAATCAGTATCACTCGCCCTTAGGGTCCATGGTTCTTGCCCTCACCTTTCTTCAAGGCCTGAAGCGCTATCGTTTCCGGCGGATGTCCTGCGGTTCTGTGCGGATAGCCTTTGCGCAACGCGAGATATTTTAGTCTTCACCATCTTCACTGTGAATGCGGTAATTTTTGGCTGGTGGTATGGGAGCAGGGATAAGGATTGAAGTCTGAGGAGGCCTTTCAACTTGCGATATATGAACACATCTACGTGTGGCCCGACTGGCCGTTTCGGGTGACCCATTGTTCTCTTGGGCCCCGCCATTCCCTTTTTTGGACGCATGCCACCGACTTTACTGGGCCTACCATGTCGAGATACGTCTCCCGCGCTTTCGTATTGACCCTATTGTTCCTGAGGCCATCCCGACTCCCGTGACGCTGACGTCCCTCTCCTCCATTTTCGTTGGCGGTGGAACTTTGTACCGAATGTCAAATCGGTTCTTCCGTCTCATCATCCGTCAACATAGTACGAGGATTCCTGGCTTTGATCGAACGTAGGTTCTCTAGCCCCTCCCCCCCTCTAGCTCTCTTTTGTGAGCCGCGGTCAACAGCTGGATCTACAAACTTGTACCACCACCGCCCCCTGCCTCAGCGGAGAGACTATTGTAGAACTTCGGTTAAGCTTCAAGGGTTCATTTCGAGAGCATTGGATATCAGGACAGTCTGCAGGCAGTTGTTTCACGGTCTGCGTTCCTATAGGACAGTAACGACACTCTATGGGTTGCGCCGGCTCTTCCACACCTATTGCAGACATCGTGAACCTTTCGGACGGAGAGTGATGATTAGATGCGATACTGAGGTATTGGGCAGGCTGCGTTACCGGCCATGTACCGAGTACAGTACTCGAATAAAGTTGATACCACACTCAACTCTGTCTGGCTGACGCATTCAAGTAGAACTAGAGCATGACGAATCATGATTAGTTTCAATATCTACGCAGAATGGTATCCAACGAATACTGGTATACGCGATAAGCTAGCCGTCTAAATATGTTCTAATATGCAAGCACTAATCCCGATATTCAATCTAAGCATTCCGGCCAGCGTCTCCTCCCCTCCCAGCGCCACCTCCCCTGGCACCTCCCCTTCCGCCCGCACCGCCCCTGGCGCCTCCTCCGCCGCCTCTTCCACTTGATCCCGATCCATGTACGATATGCAACCCAGGCACACCCCTCAATCCCATCTTGCCCACCGTCCGTGGATCCATCTCCGGCAGACTCCCCACATCTCCCTCCAAGGCCACCGCACCAGCCTCACGCCCCCACCCTAGCGCTTTCCGGACATACTCCCCGCCCTGGCTCACCAGGTCTTCCTTCGTCCACCCCATCAGCCTCGCGTGCGAGTTGTAGTACCCCAGCCACGCGCGGTACGCATTCGTCTTTGTGTCCCTCTCCACTTTCTGCAGTGCGTTCTGGACCTCCGTTCGTGCGGGTCCCAGGTCGACGTTCCCTCCTATAACGATCTCCTTATCCCGCACGATCCCTAACCCGCGTACGACTTTCCCGGCGAGAAACTTTTCCTCCTCCGGCGAGAGCACGAGCACGCCACGACCGGCTTTGCCTGCACGTGCGGTACGCCCGAGACGGTGGATGTACTGTTCTGCGTCGGCCGGGAGCGAGAGTTGGAGGACAAGCGTTATACTGTGAGACAAAGGTGATATTAGTTGAGTTTGTAGGAGTAATAGAAAGGAATAGGGGTTAGCATGAAAAATACTCACCCTGGAAAATCCATCCCCCTCGCCACGACATCTGAGCACAACAACACCCCCTCCTTCACATCCCTAAAGCTATCCGCCGCCTTAGTTCTCGCCGCCTGCGACTTGCGCGAGTGGATCTCATACACCGGTCCCACGCCGAAATCACCCTTCGCGCTCTTGCGTAGTTCCTCAAACAGCGCCGCAGCGACACTAACATGGCGCGCTGTGGGGAAGAACACGATCGTCTTGGCACACGAGAGCCCGATTGAAGGGTCGGCGTGGATGATGCGTTCGCGGCGCAGGATGTGTAATGCAGTGGGAAGGGTGTCAGTGAAGGAGGCCGTGATGTGTGTTTGGGGAACTATGTGAGGAGAGTAGGTTAGTTTTAAGCTGGGAAGAAACACCGCAAGAAAGTCTGAAAAGGAATACCACAGAGATTGGGTGTCCACCGCGCCATGAGCACTACATGAGACGAGAAGACCCGTACGTTCGAGGAACTTAACAGACGGGCTTTCCGGGCTTGGAGACCAGACAGACCACCGTCTGTGAGACGACGAAGTATTGCCGTTGGACTGAACGATGCCCACAAGCAGACGTGGAACGAGGCGAATGAGGGAATGAAAAAGACGTACCGTGCTGATGTGTGTTAACTTCGTCAGGAAGGAGCGTGGATACGAACTTGTAGTTCTTATTGAGCGCTTTGGCAGCAACCTAGTATGGGAAGGGAAGGGTATGTCAGATTCAAGTCTTGAAGCACCGAGAAAGTTGAAAAAGAAGACAACGGAGCAGAAAATACGATCGCAATATGGAAAACTTGAGAACCCCAATCTGCTATATGTCCCGTTCAATACCTGGATAGTTCCTTTCTACAGCATTCCCGTCTGGCACCTGAAGGGCTGGAAGGCATAACCAAAATACTGCAGGGGTTCACCAAAGGGTGCTCGGGAACGCAAACAACATATCAAGTGACAAACAAAACTCGCACACACCTCTTTGATCTCCTTGCTCACAGTCGCACTAAAGAGCATCGCCTGCCTCGGCACACGTTCCTTGTCCGGGAGGAATCCCATAATAGCATCCAACTCGCGTTTAAAACCTTGGTCCAAGAGTCTATCGGCCTCATCGTACACTACCGTCTTGAGATTGGCAAACTGATCCGGCACTGACGGAGCAGACGGGATGGGCGGAGTCTGGAGATGATCGAGGAGTCGGCCGGGAGTCGCAATGAGGATCGTCGGGGGAGTGCGAAGAAGGGAATTGAGAGAAGATTTGGGGCTGGTCACTGACATCAGGAAACAAGTACGATATGAGAAGTGAGGAAGCACGTACGGGGTACCACCGATCGCATGTGCAACTGTTAGACCGGGGTGGTGCTTAAGTAACGTAAGAGCCTCCTCCTCGATCTGCAGTGCCAGCTCTCTGGTGGGAGCCAGTACAAGGATGGATACACCACGCAGGGGGACACCCTGTGCCCTGAGTTTGAGCAGGCGCTCGATGGCAGGGAGAAGGAATGCAATCGTTTTTCCTGTACCGGTTTTAGCCTGCACGAGGAGGTCGGTACCTGCTAGTGCCAGCTGTGAGAAGGTGTGTCAACGAAAGAGTAATGAAACGAGAGAAATACGTGACGAACATCAAGAGTCGCAGCCTGAACGTCAGACAGGAACTCATGCTCGATTCCAGCCTTGGATTGGGCCGATATAGGAGCATCCCGGAACGTGCGGTCAGAGAAAAGTTTTGAAGACGCTTGAGGACGCGAATGTGCGTGTTCAACTACAGGAGGAGGAACAACGGTTGGTATGGGCCGTGGCTTAAGTGTCGTCGCAGCCTGCGCAAACCGACGTGTCGAAGCTGCCGCAGGGGCTTCAAGACGAGGCTTCTTTGTACGAGGAGGCATAGTAGAAAGAATAGAGCGAGGAGATAGTAGTTGAAGAGTTGAAGATGGAATTCGTTTTGACGCCGTCAACATCACCGACGAGAGTAAGGAGGAATTAAAAAAAACTTCGCCGATCACAATGGCCGACGCGTGACGCATCGCCGTTCGGATGCCATGTGCACCAACCGGCCCGGACTTCGGACCGCAGGCCTCTTCCGCAAACGATGTATCTCTGCATTTCTAGCTACTTACGTCCAGTGCAACCCACCTAACACTAATTCACATACATGTTGATTGCTAAGTTCCATTCCTCGTCCGCCTCCTGTTTCTCTTTCACACTCTTGCTTCTTCGTCGACACTCCCAAAACGCCCTCCGTTCCTCTGAGTTTGTATCACACACCGACCGTCGTGAATCTGGCTTTCTCTCTTCCCCAAAATTAACCCAGACCTGAGGGCATAGTACATACCAGCGTATCTTGGTACAAGGCAGGCGTTGATTCTCCGAGAAATAACGAAAGCAATCGGAAGTACTATGAACCTTCGTCATAATAGTTGATGGGGCAGGATAATCGAAACCACTGCAAACAGGCACGATTGGCGCTGGGAGGAGTCGTGACTCACGTGTGAAGGACATATGAAGAGATCTGCCCGTGGATTAGCGCACGGCAGAGTCGTGTCGCCCGTCCGAATTACTGTATCACAATGAAGGTTAACATTCTTTGGAGACGCGAAACAAGTTCTCGGCTTCTGAAGAAGATAAATGGCAATGAGGCATTATTCAATTGCAGCAATACGCACTCACTTATGCAAGTACGTCGTGTGGAATAGCGACCCGCCACGATTTGTATATTTTCGGAGTGTTCTGGCACACTGTTTCCAGGAGGTCGGTTCAACCATTCAAGTCGAGCACTTTGAACTACATATAAAAGTGGCTGGTAACCGCGGCCCTGCTGAAACCGCAGAACCGGAGACAAAACTCCCGCCATCATTAGAGTCAGCACTACGGAAGGCATCGCAAAACGTTCCGAAAATGATGGTAACAATCGCGAGAACCAAGAGGTGACACCAGCTGCAAAAAAATGTTGTCCATCGTGCATATCCTCGAAGAAACGGCGGGAGCGATGACAGAATGGGGAATAAACAAGGTGTGGTTTACGCGAAGAGGCTTCGCGGAGTTTCTTACCATATTCGGGGGCAGTGGCACGGCGAGGACAATGGATCCATACCGAACCGTGCGAACAAAAAAAACAAGGACCCCCAACATGAGGCCTTTAAAACCATTTAGAACCTCATCCACTCGGTAATACGACCGCCATTACCGCCACCCACCAGCAATAAATCGTCCTCTCCCTCAAACTGAGCACAACAGCAAGGGCTAGCAAGCGAGTACAAAGATGAGCGATTATTTGACGAGGAGGCCTCGGTTATTCGAGGGGAGAACGCTGCCACTGCCAGAAGTTGGTTTTTCCAGATTGGGGTTCGCTATGAGTGCAGTTCGGACACAAGTTCCACGGGATGTCGGGGGGAGCTTGGACGGTGCGCAAGCTTGCGGGGGCCAGGCTTGAGTGGCACGAAGTAAGCCATCGCGAACAAATCAAAGGGATGGGCAATTCACAGCTTCCCCCGCAGTGACACATCATATATCGAACGCAACAGTCCGGCCCTGACTACCACCGATGGACGAATAATACCCTAATGTCGACAGCGACGACGTCCAGAGGCTCTTCCAACCCAAGTGACCTGGGAGAACGATATCAAGACCCACGACACCGGCGTGTCGCGAGGTAAGACAACAAGCAGATGATCTAAATTCACATGCGAATAGCTGACACCAGAATCCGACAGTGATATGAGAAGCCTATGGCCCGTTCACCCAGCAAACATGATGCCACAAACAGGCAGCCACGGCACACGTGCTATGAACCACTTCAGGTAAGGAGAGGCCGGAGAAAGTTAACGTTCACCTGAAACGACATATTTTAGCACGGCTTTCAACCGGGAAATCACTCGGCCTATGGACGACACGCGCCGAGGTAACAACGATATGGCAACTAGTGGAATGCTTATGGAACTACCAAACCCTTCAGCTGTGCCGCAAGAAGTACAGCGAGATAGGCCAATGAGGCCCAATGCACGTAACCGCAAACATATCATGGACGTAGACGAACGTCGAAGAATCCTGGAGGATGACCCGTGGACCGAGAACGTACGTCCTACAAGGGTCGCTTGCCGTGGATGTGAAGATGATGTCGTACTCGATTCGCGGCGCGAGTATTACTCGTTTGGGTGGTATAAACATAAAGGTGGATGTGACGATATCCCTGAGGATGATAAGTGGGACGTTCCGGAGGTAAGGACTCTTGAACAATATGGATGTCGCGAGAACTTACGAGGTATATTGGACCAGCACTTGCGGAAACCAAAAAGGGAGGGACCGGCCCGCAAGAAAAGAAAGAAGACAAGGAAGAGAGAGGCCTCGACGGCGATGGTAGAAGAGGAAGTAGCCACCAATTTTGTCAGTCCGAGTGCTCCAGGCGACGGAGCGGGATCACAAGAAGAGGTTTTCCAGGTCGAACGAGTAAGCGAATACCGACATTTAGCTGCCCCTCTCGCGTGCCACGGTATCCGACCTGCGGAGGAGTACGTCGCGTACACTGGCGAGAGGAGGCCTCCGATTGACTACTCCGCTCCCGAATATTCGGATTCATATACATCCGAAGATGAGGAGGACTTCCCGTTCAAACCTGGTGAGTATCATGTGAAGTAGAAATTAATTTCGAGAGCTCACCGTCAGACCTCCAGATTCCCCACCATCACCAACCCCTGCCGGACGTCCGGTTTATCGTCATTCGACACGCAATGAGCTCCTCCGGTTTCAGCGGAGCGTATAAAGCCAAACGAATGTGAAATACTGTACATGGCCTCTCGGCTTGTGCGGGAGTGCAGCGCAGGTGCTGGAGTCGTGGAGAATCGTGACAGAAGGAAACTGAAGGTAGCATGACGGAGGTTCCGCGACTTGAATGAGTGATAAATAGTAAATAGCTAGTAGAGTAGCATTCTTGAGCTCTTCCGGCGTATCTTTGTACTGTGGACATAAAGCTTGGACTTTGAAGAGCGGTGAAGTCGGACGAGAGAAAAAGTGGTTGAAGTGTGGCTGTGCTACACAACCCTCGGTTCGGACTCCGGATTACAGTTCGGTTTCACGTTCACCTCCACATCCGATACATCCAACAATAACAATCTACTACTGCAAGACTGCAGCGCTGGGTGAATTGGCTTTCACAAATCTCATGTTAGTCGATGAACGAATTTCATATCTGTGCTGAGTGCTGAATAATGCTAGATTTGACATTCGATGGATGCGCCAAACACAATGTTCAATCCCGCTTCCGTGACATCTCGCGCTCGTCCACCGCGAAACTTTGCACCGAAGCCAAAACATCACAAACCTCCTCGCGTGCGACCACACACTGTGTGTATCGTTCACCCTGCAGCTCCCGACCAGACTAATCCATGACAAATGCTACTCCCATAGTTCTCGCTATTCCCCTCGTGCGTGTCCGGAATCCTTGCGCTCTCGGTGCTACATATCTGATATGAATCGTTTCTATCTTCTCTAGAATACAAACGCCGCCCTCCGGACACGCATCGTCGCTTTTCAAGATCGTCTCCTCCGGGGAAGTGTCCCAACCAAAGATAAAATTCGTGGCCTCGACAAATCTATCATCATCGATCCACGACGCTTCCACTTTACACTCGGTGTCATGTCTCTCGTAGATGAAGAGGAGGCTGGTGTTGTCGCTTCACCAGTTACGACGTCTATTGAGACGTTTTCCGAGACAGACGTTCTCATCGCAGCGACCTCCTCTCCTTCCGCATCAGTCGCCGAAGCTACAATCACCACCACCACCACTGCATCCATAACGACAATCAGCCCACCCTCACCCCCTCCGGAACCTCGACATCCGGTGTCGGGCGCACTCGCTCTTCTACAGTCGCTCAAACCCCAGCTTGACGACATCCTGTGCGATTCTTCTTCCGAAAATGCCACTGGAACAGAGCCTGAAGTAGGAGGAGAAGCGGGCCAGTTGCATGTAGTTTTGGACCGGCTTGACATCCTCAAGCCTACGAAACCACCAAGGCCGAAGAAACGATCCAAGGTTTCATCCACGTCGGACTACAACAACCAACCCAATCAACTACAATCTCCTGATCCGACAAATGGAGGAAATGAAGAAACATCTCAAAACCTTATTATTCCAGATCATCGAGAGAGCGAGAACGGGCCATCAGACACAGTTATCGCACAACAGTCTTCAGAGACCCACGAGAAAGAACTCTGGGCAAATGTTCTCCACCTGGCGCCTCGCGAAGAAGGTGTACAGGGTCAGAAGCTTCGTCGAATATCTGGTGAGCCTTATCTCTCCCTAACTGTATGCCATCCTCACAAGTCTCGTCGTCGACAGACCTGGTACACAATGCTTTTCGAGAAGCGGGATATGTGACTGAAGCAAGGGGACTTACTGTATGGCATTTTCGCTTTTCGAGTGGTTCCATTTCTACCTGTATCTGATAACTGCCCCGCCAGCTACACTGCACGGTCCTGAACGCTTCCAAACGGAAACCCTCCCGTTTCCGCGGTGATCCGTTCTGTTACTCCGACCTCCTCCGCTCCGATGCTCTCTCATTGCTCGGCGCTTCTCCTGCTCCTGCTCCCTCAACGAATCCAACTACACAACTTCCCTCTTCATCGTCGGCGGACTCACAATCGCCACCCCAACGGCGTCGTGGCCACCGATCTCCCTCATACACCATCCCCATAGACCTCGATGCGCCTCAGACCGACTCTACCTCGACACTGGATCCCCGTCGATGTCCGTCCGTGTGAAGGAAATCGGACTCTGGATCATGGGAAGCTATGGGGAGAACAACGAGTACATCAGCTGTGGCGGGGTTGAGCTTGGGCCGTCATCCAGAGGGGGTGTAACAACAGAGATGGAGACGAGTGCAACGGAGATGGAGATGAGCGCGTGCGTGAGTGTGGAAGCAAAGACGCATGAGGACGACGGCAAGGACATCGGCGCTCTTCCTATGTCGGAACGGTCATGAAAGACCGTGTGGAAGATTCTTTACCGACTTTCAGTGTAGTTTTCTGGTACAGTACTCTATTCGTCTATTATCAATATCAATAACCTCAAGCTTCTTACCAACCGTGACGGAAGCAGATTCTCAGTCGCATGATCGCGCAAACGCCTTACAACATCCTCTCGTCCCTACTCTCCCACTCTTACCGTTAATCCCTTAAAGCTTACACTCTCTTCTCCGCCATCATTCGCTGGAATCACGAGAAAGAAACGCGTTCTTGACGAGGACTATTCACGTGGAAAGGCCAGTCATCATAATGTCTTCGCTCAACGTTGTCCTGCTCAACGTACTCCTTGGCAGACCTCTTTAGTGACTAAGTTAAGGAAGGGAGAGATCTCCGAAAAGTGCAACCTCCTCCTCATGTTTGAAAACACCCTCGTCGACACCATAAGATAGGGACGTCCTTCCTACACTCCTTCTCTGGGAAGTCTTCACTGGCAATAAAGAGGCGTATGACCGGCTTCACCCCCTGAGCTACACCTCCGCTGATGTCCTCCTGGTCGCCTTTGACATTAGCGCGCCTGATAAACTGACGAATGTGCATGAGAGATAATAACAGGCTTCACTGCACCTCAAGTTCCGCGGTTCGTGCGTTTATGGTTGCAAGAAGGACCTAGCGAGAGACAGGTCCGTATTCTTAGAGCCCATGAAGCCCGTGGGGAGAAACCTATGACCAAAAAAGGGTGCGTTGACTACACTGCCGGATCCTTCATTGGGTTTTCATAGTGAACGTTGACATTGGATTTCATAGGGAATGGAGGCGGCACGTAATATTGGCGCGATGCATTGCCGAGAATCCTCAATAATGTTAGGGGAAGCTGTCGAGATCTTCGAGAATGTTGCGCGTGCTGCTCTTCTCCGTACGCAATGGTGTGGAAATACTATGGGTAAGAGCCATGTTTCATGGTGTAGTATATTCGATTGAGGTCCTGTTTAGTGTTAGCTTCGGGAACGTTCTACAAACAAAACCACTTAAACAGGTGACTCGCTCATACTGCGGAACCCGGCTGTCCGATTGCTACTAACAAGATGCAACTCCCTCGTCAATTAGATTTTCCCACAGCTCCACCGTACTCAAATTGAGCCTGAGACCGCGACGGCATATTCGCTCGTAAAACCACTGCACACAAGATATTCGAGTCACGACGCCAAACCGTTTGCCCTCAGGTATCAATACAGCCAACGTCGCGCAGACCAAGGTAAGTCGATAGCAGTGGGAAGGTTCAGTCAGCAATCAAAGGGAAGTTCATCACGACGCCTTGACAGTGATGTGATACGGCTGCGTACATAAGCTGATCTTCTTCTTCGACATAGCCAATGATCTATAAAAGCCAAGTGCTTCTGGGATTGACATATTCACACACCTCTCTGGACAACTCGACACTCAGTACTCAATGCCTGGTACATTCACTCACACATTCGATACCCCTTCCTACAAGGGTACTGCGACAGTTAACACTGGGTACGTCCACCGGAGCCATGTAACCGAATGACGTTTATTGATTTTCATTTCCGGTTGGATAACTGTACAGATTGTTTATTAACGGACAATGGGTAGATCCTGTTGAAGGAGGCACTATCGAGTTCGTCCCTTTCTTTTTGATACAGTTCCGACGTTCTTATCTCGTATGTCAAAGTGTCTATAACCAGGTACAATACGCAGGATTCCGTTTGACTCTCCACATATCTCACGACAAGAATCCACGAACAGCAACGGGAGCTGTGGTCACAGCCATATCTGGAGGAACAGCTAAAGACGTCGATCTCGCTGTCGACGCTGCGAAGAAGGTACACTCTACCCGTCAGACTCTCATAACGTTGTTAGATCTGATGTGTCATGCTCCATTGCAAATCACGTAGGCTTACAAGACCTCATGGGACTGAAATGCCCGGGTGCCGTTCGCGGAAAACTGCTCAATAAGCTTGCGGACCTTCTGGAGATGAACATCGATGAGTTTACGGCATTGGAGGTCTTGGATGCCGGTGTGTCCCTTGTGTATGTTTTTCCGTGACGCTGGCACTGAGAAAATGCACGACAGGGAAAGTCTACGATAAGGCAAAGCTACAAGACATTGGGGCGCAATCACTGTCATTCGGTACTACGCCGGATGGGCCGATAAGATCCAAGGAAAGACGATCGAGGTTCGTTCATATGCTTTTTCTTTGGTTAGCATAAGCTCAGAAGGTGACATCGACACCCCTCCGTCATAGACGAACGACACCAAACTTGCGTACACCAGACACGAACCCTACGGCGTTGTTGTACGTGTATTTCCCTTCGGGTGCCAACCTTTCCCTTGAGTTGAACGATGACACAGGGTCAAATCATTCCGTGGAATTTCCCTATGGTATGTAGTCCGTCCGTTTCTCCTCTGGCTTCTTTGGAGTCTGACATTCGAGGGCAATGAAATAGGGAATGTTATCATGGAAGATCGCGCCTGCTCTTGCGACTGGAAATACGATCGTATTGAAGGTATGTTGTCTACTGTTAGGCATTGAGCATGTCTGGCTTAAGTGGAATCTACGTGTTTTCCACGTAGCCATCCGAAATCACCCCTCTCACGGCGCTTCGATTGGGAGATCTAATTAACGAGGCTGGTTTCCCGCCTGGGGTGGTGAACATCGTCAACGGCTACGGTTTGTGGACATTATCGATCAATATACTCAACTGATCATCGTCTTCATGCAAAATCGACAGGTCACACGGTCGGAGACGCAATAACGCACCACACGCTCATCGAAAAGGTCGCCTTCACAGGAAGCACCCTCACCGGTCGTAAGGTATTGAAGGCGTCCGCGGAGTCAAATCTCAAGGCCGTAACCCTTGAACTCGGTGGAAAGAGCCCGACGATCATTTTCGATGACGCGGATATAGAGCAGGCCGTCAAGTGGGCTGCGCACGGAATTTTGTTAGTCCTATACACTCCTTCATCTCCGTTGTCTTCTGTCTTATTGTTCCGTTAGCTTCAACATGGGTCAAGCATGCACTGCCGGTTCACGCATCTTCATCCAGGAAGGGATTTATGACACCTTCCTCGCCAAATTCACGCAAGTCGCCAAGTACTTGGGCGCTACCACTGGTGATCCCTTTACCATAGGCACTCAGCACGGCCCCCAGGTTTCACAAACTCAATTCGATGTGCGTTTATCTTCTTCCGGTTGCGACAACCACAACCTGATCAATAATCTTCGTTCGCAGCGTGTGATGGGTTACATAAATTCGGGAAAGGAAGAAGGCGCGACTGTGCACATCGGCGCGCGACATGGCGATAAACTTCATCCAACCCACAATCTTCACAGACGTCAAGCCGGAGATGAAGATCGTCCAGGAGGAGATCTTCGGTCCCGTTTGTGCACTTATCAAGTTCAAAACGGAAGAAGGCGCGTTTCGCCATCCCCGATGAATGGGGTTGATTGCAGCTGACTTTTGAGTTTAATGTCCCCATACTACAGAGGTCATTGAAGCTGCAAACGACACGATTTATGGGCTGGCATGCCACATCTTCTCACAGAATTTGAGCCGTGCACTCAGAGTCACGCACTCGCTGGAAGCTGGGTCGGCGTGGGTTCGTGGCGCTTTCACTCCTACTTATGGCTCACAATTGGAGGACTGACATTATGGTTTCCTGTGCACTTGTCCAGGTGAACTGCTCTCAGGTTGCGGAGGCTTCAGTTCCTTTCGGTGGTTATAAGCAGTCCGGGATCGGTCGGGAGCTTGGAGAGTACGCACTCGATACGTGAGTTTCCACTTTTCTCCTCTCCGTGGAGGATCCTGACATGAACTCCAATGGAAGATATACACAAGTAAAGGGTGTCCACATTAACATTGATCACCAGTTGTAGGAGATGTTTCAAACATGTTTTCCAGTATATCTTGAGTATGTCGCCCATCTAGTAGTATCGAAGATTGGTCGAAGAGGTAAAGGTTCTTACACTGTTACAACAATGTACATGCAAGTTTTGTGCACTTGGGAATTGAGGCAATCCAGCCAATGCATGATTCAGAAAGTAAATCCCCTTTCGAACCAAACAGTACTTATTCTGATGTAGTGTTTATTAATATTATGGTGTTTCGCGGTGGCGACGCGTCGTGACGGAATCACGTTCCGGACGCGTTACGCCGTGACGAGCAACACATTTTTCTAAATCACTCGACGTCCAAAGGTTTACCATTAACCACCTCACTGTTTCACGGAAACTTGGTTCCTACGCGACTTGGCTTGTTGACTATGGTCAGTCCTCCTTGTATTTAACACGAATTCGATTTTGAAAGCAACGGTTCTGGTCGAATTTCTGTTTCAGACCCCAACGTCGAAGTCTCAAAGCCGTGTTCTCTCGATTCCAGAGTTGCTTGAGAACATTTTTGGCCAAGCTGACAGGAAGTCGAACTCTTTGAACCTTCTGGTCTGCAAGCTCTGGCTTGATGTCTGTCTTCCAGTGCTATGGCGTCACCTGGATGGCCCAGCTGACCTTCGCCAGTTGCTGAGAATCCTTGCACCATTGACAAATGACGGGACACTGCCACGCCTGCCCAGGTGCTCATTTCTTCCACAGATATGGAGCTCTACAAGTACTTAAAAAGTTGCTTATAGAAGTACGTACGCATCCCTCAAAATGGTGACTGGGAGCGGTTCCAGCGCTACGCCAGCCTCGTCCGTTCAATAGTGTTCACCAATAATCACTACTGTGGACCCGCCCTCAACCTAATTGGCAACTTGCGACCTGTTCTCAATCTCTTCCCAAATCTTCGTTCATTGCAATGCTCAGTCCGGAATTCAAGAGCGTTTGATACACCAATTGATGTCATAGCGATCTTCATGCACCCCAACGTCAGACGCTTCATCGCGCGCATTCCAGACATGTCTCCATGTATCGACACCATTTCCAGAATGCATGACCTCGTGTACCTGGAACTCACAATTGAAACCGACGCGAACTCGTTTCGCCCACTTATGGAGAACCTTCACTTCCTCGAAGAGGTTGTTCTACCTCCCCTTCAGGCAACAGGTCCCATCCTTCAAATCCTATCTCGTCATCCTACCCTTCGTGAATCTAAATCACATGATCAGTGTTCGACTATCCATCAGTTCTCGAAGTTCTCCGCAACGGAATGTCCTTTCGAAGAGGGAGCCTTTCCAGCTTTGCATACCCTTACGGCTGCCGGTGAGGCAGCATTGCTTTCGCATCTCATAAACGACCCTTTCTTCCCATCTGGATTACGGTGTCTACACCTTGAAACACGGGATCAGGCGCCACCAGAAACCATCCAGTCGATCACCGCGGCCGTTCCAATAACATGCCCCAATCTCAAGGTCTTTTCCTTCCGCGATACTTTCTTTTCCCCAGATCCCTCCGACTTACCCGTTCATGAACGTCGAACAATGACACTCCCAATTCTTCAGCCGCTCCTTGCCGGGTTACAACTCACAACCCTGCGTATACGTCAAATATACTGTCTCAAGATGTCGGCGGGCGACATGGCAGAGCTCGCACGTGCCGTTCCCCTCATCGAGGTTCTTTTCCTCAATGAAGAACCGTTTGAAGAGGATTTGAATTCGGACCTCACACTGGATACTCTCGCCGTGTTCGCTGAACACTGTCAAAACCTCCAAGCTCTTGGCATTTATATCAATGCGACGAAACCGCACACACAGGACCTGACCACCCTGCACCCATTCACTTCACTCCGAAGCCTCCATATCGGCGCGTCATGGATTGCACCAGCAAATGTCGGCACCGTCGCATTGTTTCTGGTCCAAATCCTCCCACCGTGGTGCAAAATCTGTTCAGAGACTGGGAACGTTTACCTATCGACCCACGTGTGGCTCGACGTTGCGCGCGTACTCCCTATGCTTGCACAAATGAGAGAGCTTGTTTTGAGGTCGGGACAGCGGACGTGAGGGTTGGGGTTTGGAGGTCTTGTGTGGAGAGTTTGAAGTCAATGGCTATCAATTTGCAATATTAGAGTCGGGCGCGATGACAACGATAATTTCTTGGGACAACAGGTCAGTTCGTCATCGATGCTTGAGGAAGTGATGTTGTTGTCTCGGGTGCGTACCACACTTAACTAGCATGCGAGTTCTATCAAAAATATATAGACGAGCTATCGAAAGATTCCTCTAGAATGTAGGTGCCTGCACTTAAATATGATGTTACTTCAATAATTAATACAGGAAGCAGGATCGGACAGGAATGTCACGAAGAACGAAGAAGATGGGGGTATCAAATGCCCATGCTCTAACGACAGTGAAGAGAGAAAAATAAACGACTTGTTTAACCCATCAATGCCTGCCCTGAGTCGAACAGGGAACTCCAGCACGGTCTCTCAGCACGTCATGTACGAGTACTTGAAAGAATAGCCATGCATGAGCGTGTTTCCGATACACCACCCGGCCGCTATGAATGCAACCTCGAGGCGTGTGTTACCTGGTCGGGTCGGTGAGTGGAAATGGAGTGCTCCCCATCCCGCATGTTTACCCACACCAAATCGTTCAAGTCGACATGCGAAGTCAAGCCTACGAGGTGAGACCAAAGGCAACTCCAAAGCTACGGGCCCCTCACAAAGAGAAGAAAAAATTTGCTCCGCTGATCCAACCGCAACCCGCCTAACCCTGGATCGAACAGGGAGCTCCAACACCGCCTTTCCATATTGGACACAGGTGTGGCGTGATTCCGATACACCACACATTGGCTGGAGAGATACAACTGAATGTTGATGATCATCAAGTGCTCCACAAAAATGGGGTCTCCCGTGTCGAGTCCACCGACGAAATATATTTACGGTTGGCTTTTCGAGGTCCGAGAGACCGAAGGCTGATTAGTAACTACCAGCCTCATCGAGAAAGAAAAGGAAATTTGTACCAAACGGCCACTAGCCGAGCCCTGGATCGGACAGGGAGCGTCGGAAGCCTACCGTAAACTCCTCCTAACTGACGAGGAGATGTAGAATGGCGGCGAGGATCCAATACGCCACTCGGCTGCTGGGGGGATGCGACTAGGGTAATCATTCTTGGTGCACGGAAACGATGTACGATGGTGAGCACTGAGATGAGGGTGAATCAACATCACACCTTAAACCTTGAATCTACAACCTACAACCAGGCTCGAGTCGAACAACGAAACCCACGATCATCAGAGGTACATTGACAACTCAAAATACTCAACTAGCATGGCGAAAGCATTTCAGTAACTCGAGATAAGTAGAGTCTCTAGTACTTGCACCGATGCACTGCCCGGCCTGGTGGAAGGATCACAAGCCGTGTGAGATGGGAGAGTCAGAAGAGCGAATTATTTACTATGGAACCCAAAAAAATGGAAACAATCAAATTCACGATATAGACCTATCCCCGAGTCGAACAGAGAAACCCACAATCCGTCGCTGGCGGGGTACTGGTGCACCACCAGGTCGAGGGAAGATATAGATATTCGCACATGGTGAGATGGAGGTTCCGGTATTAAATGACTCGAGTCCTCACATAAATCCTGCATATCGACGGAAAGCATGCCGTCCTACATAAGTCACTACCATACTTTAATCCAATCCAGCGGCATCAGTATTCCACAGATACACCCCTCCGATGCAGTGAGGGTAATGTGTGCAAGTGTCCAAAGTTTAAGACCCACTAATCCATTTCTTCATCTGATGCTCTCCCCTTCTCTCGAGAAGGATCACTAAAGTTTCTTTCACTACGATACAACACCACAACTAAAAAGGAAATGAAACAATCAGACTTTGCTTCGCCCACAGGAAACACCGGCACCACGCCCAACCGCTGGCGATTTATAACAGGGCGATTTTAAAATTGTACAACATACGCGACGGTGAAAGGACCTATCCCCGAGTCGAACGGGGAAACCTACGGTCCTTCATAGGTCGAATACCAGTGTACCACCAGGTCTATGAAAGATGAAAAATATTCGCGCATGGTGAGAGCCTCCGGAGGTTCCAGCACTGAATACTCGAGTTTTCGCGTGAATCCTCCAAACGAAAACGAAAACGAAAACGCAAACGAGGCAAGCCAGTCGAACACGAACCACCGCCGTTCCAAATTCCAAAATCCAATGGGTATCGGTATTCCGCAGATACAAACCCTAAGATATCAAACGTAGCGAAGGGATAAATAGTACAAAATGTCCAAAACTCGAATGTCCAACCTTCCTTCGACTCAATTCCCTCTCATATTCCATCGTTCGCCTATTCAGTGTTTTCCCCCTTCTTCCCGCCTCCCCTTCTTGCCACCTCCTCCTTCTCGCAACATCCACACCCCCTCTCCCCCGCCCAAATCCCATATCCCCTATCCGCTCACTCAGAAACAACAACACGGAATCGGAATGATATAACACATGCTCCCGTCCTACATCACACAAGTTCCAGGTCAGCTTCCATCCCTAGGCCTTGCCAACCCGCAAATCAGATCTCCAAAACTCACCGGACACGGGATACATCCACCCCTCAGCCTCCTCGCATCTGCCTTTCCCTGCTCCATATTCAGACTGGAGGAAGGAGAAGGAGAAGACGAAGACGAATCAAGCGACATGCGCACAGACGCGCGCGGCTGTTCGTTTATCGGTGGTGTCTGTTTCTGGTGCAGATGCGCTGTGGGTGGGTACGTCGGCGAGGACGAATCGGTTGTGGTTGTGGTTGTGGTTGTAGATTGAACCATCGTTTGCAACGTTGTAGTGAAGTTCGTAGTTTTGTTATGTGCGTTATGTGAGAGATCAGAGTACGTGAGAGTGAGAGTGGATCTTAAAAGGAGTGTCCGTTGACAACGTGTGGAAAAGTGTGGCTGCGTATGTCAATGTCAGTGCCTCGAGGCGTGACGTCATGCATAACGGCAACATTGGCTCGGCAATTGCTCGGCATCCTTGGAAGTTCGAGAGGTCTAGACCCTGGATCAGCCGCAGCAACCCGATATCACCGGAATGAATCGAGCGCAACGACAGTCAGTTGCCAATGCCAAAGGGCCCAACGAAAAAGTCCATCCGTCACAACGACAAACCCTCAGAGACGAATGCCAAAGGGTCTCATGAAGATATTTAAGAGACGGGGGAAAAAATCAAGAAAACACTGGTGAAGAACGCGGGGAACGAGACAGGAGTGGGGAGTGTGTGATTGGTGTGGAGAACGCAATTTGTACCTTCAGGGCGTCATAATAAAACGGGTATTGTAGTAGAGACGAGAGTGATAGAGTGATCGACAGAGAGAGAGATCGTCGCCAGAGGGATGGGGATAGGCTTGTGCCGGTTGAGGAGGATGGGTGTGTAGTAAAAAAAAGAGGAGTCAGTCAGGTGGGGATGGGCGGAACGAGGGAGCAGAGCAAAGGATAGTGGGTATGAGAAGGGGAACGAGAAAAATTTGCAGATTTGTCAAAGAGTGAATGTTACATTGCGAGAACATGCGATTTGGTTCTGTATCGTTGAAATATATGATTTTATACCGCATGAGATGAGTTCGTGAGTTGAGGCTGTTCAGAATCCTTCCACAAAATTCTTCATCCCAAAACTGAAAGAATAACTATGTCTCCAAGTCAAAGGACGATTTGAGGACGACACCGCCTAAATCTACCTCAGCCTAGGACAACTCGTTCCATCGCCAAACCTAGCGCCGGCGGGGCTACGTTGCATCATCTAGCATCTTGTCTAACTCACGCGCGGACTCGTATGAATCAAATGAACTCGTGGAACTTGAATACCCTGCCTGAGCTCCACTCATGTACTCTTGGAACGCCTCCAACTCATCAAGCAGGTTGTTGGGATCCCTTGCAGCCTTTTGTCCATCTTGGAGCACTTGCCCAGATGGCCATTCTCGAGGCTCAAATGCGATCACACCTCGCTGTGCAGCGAGAGGCAAGAATTGGGCCAGAGGAAGTCGAAGTACAAGGGGCGGTGCTTTCCGAGTCTTCTTATCAGCGACGACGAGAAAATCAATTTTCTCAAGGTTTTTGTACTTTTCGGCAAGAATAGCATCCAAGCGTGGACCTTGATCCATGTCAAAGAGATCGGACCACATTGATTCCTTCGGGATCAAACGGAATGATCCATATTCGCGATACTCGAGGATGAACGTGATGTCGGTAATGGTTCCTGGAATAGCAGGGAGGCTCAAGAATTTGCAAGCCCAGGCGACCGGTAGATCGTAATTGTCCCATACATCCAACGGGGATACCGATAGATCGAACGAAAATTTAAATGTCAATGAGCGTAGCTTCGAAAGGCCAGGAGTGAAGCGATGCATGTACGCCTGCGCAGCTAGAAATTAAATCAGGAAAAATCTCTGCGAGATTCAAATCACAACACGCACGTTTAAATGGAGCAAATCCCAAACCCAAAGCATGCATTGAACCCGCGGCTGCGAGGATCTTCATCGCGACAAGCTGTGTCGACGTATCCTCTCCATAAAAGAAAACTTCTCGAAGCTCCGTGAGATCTATTGACGTGTTTGGATTCGCCAATATCGTGAGGTAAACACCCTCAGCACTAGTTTCATCGAACGTGAGAGACTCGAGCGGATACTTCATCCCAATGATGTGGCTCGCAGCGGGGTCCGATGAGACTGCGGGTCAACGCACTTTTTACGGAAGGTCGTATTCAATAGATGCAATGATTTCAGAGACGATGACCCGGTGAGGATGTCATAAGGAAGATTTTTAATGTTATTTAATCGGAGTGTGAGAAGGCGGGGGATTTCACAATGCCCAGAAAAGCGGATTGGACGGCAGGCGGGAAGGTCTTGAAGTCGCCGTCACCCTTCTCTATGAAGCCTGCTTCCGAATCCACTTCGCATGAGAATACCTTGACGTTGTTCACCGCCGCCAGCAAATAAGGAAAGGGGGAGTCTGAATCCTGAAGCGCAGAAGCAGCGTCGCCAATGTATAATTCCTGGACATATGATGCAATGGTGGGCCTTCCTTTGAACACTTCCGAGAGTGGTAGTACATAGTATTGGTGGGTAAGATGAATGATCGAAAAGAGATATCGCTGTGCTGGCTCAACGAATGCCCTGGATGTAACAGCGCACTGTTTCAAAGCATCTTGATCGTCATGAAGGTCATCGACGATGGCGTTGATAATATCTTGGGGAACTGCAGTGGAGAGTACCATATCGAAGGGCGCTGATGAGAGGAAGCACGAGGAATGTGGTCGTGGTTCAAACTTGTTGGCGTGATCGCACGCCTGTCAAGGATGTTTTAAATTACGTGTAAATCCCCATCCTCGCCCCAGTGTGTTGTCCTGTTGCCCAAACGTACCGAAAAATGGTCTGAACGGACCGTGAGCGCCGTTTTCGTATTCAAACACACTGAGGACTCCTGAAGATGGCAGGTACAGCGGAAGCAATTCAGTGATTTGAATTATACGCGCGGTGCACTCAGGCTATCTCTGGGACTCCCATGCTCCACGCTCCTCTCAACGGTAATTTCCACCTTCGACATTGAATCAGGACGTCCCAAACAGAAATCAGTAAATCATCAACGAACCTGTCTTGGAAATTGTTTCAATGGGCTGCGTGGTGCTTGAGAAATCGGTGACTGGAAGGGCGAGTGTTACTTATATGTCATAAGACAGGAATGATCTCTCACAAGGGACGAAGGACCTGAGCTGCTGGTGCGGCGAGTATCGAGCTGAAGAGGGCGATGCGACAAGGAAGAAGAGCGTTCACGGCGGTGGCTCTGGCGGGCATTCAGTCTTTTCGGTACGATCAGTAATGTGTACTATCGATAAGGCGGATGCGTACGTCACAAGGATAGAGATGGCGTAGACTAGGGTGATATTAGTTCGAGTCATATAGAAGCACAAAGAAGAGAGACATACATTTCGAGATTACAAAGTACACTCCCAAGAATACTAGGTTAGTTTCCATTGTCAGCCACTGTGTGCCGATATTCAATCACGTTGGCTGAATCCTATATGGACGTGAGATACGTACGCATATCATGGAAGCAATTGCGCCAACGCTAGTGGTATCGGCAGTTGAGCGTAGCACGGGCAAATGACGTGAGTAGGCGGAGACAAACCATGTCAGAGTTGCGGTCTCGAAAGTGTATAGAATTAAGGAGTTAATAACCTGATTGATAGAGCTAATTGGCAGGAATGAACTTGTGTAATGTAGAGGAGAGGAAGGCTCGTACCTTGGTGTGCCAGTGCGGCTACGATACAAGAGAAAGACCAGAGAAATTGTAATGAGAATGTCTGTGCCCGACAGTATTGCGAGCCCGAGTGTAAAAAGGAACTGCGATCACAAACATCTTCAGTCCCGCGAACATATCAAACACGATGAGTTAACTTGCCCCAACAGTTCGTTTGAATTCAGCGAGGGATCTGAGAACAAACCTGCAATTTCTTCATTAGGCGGGATAATAAACGAATACAGCACGTACATCTCTGCAGTTGTCACTTTTCGATCGCATCGCAGTCATCAGTATACAGAAAGACGAACCAAAGAGATATGTATCCATACCTATGGCAGACACTGAGGGGATACACCAACCTTCAGTCAGGAAGAAATATGGAATTAAGCACGAACCTAGTCGCGCAATGCTGAGGCATAGCTAGAGAAAACAGGACAAGATGGATGACATTATGAGTTTATCGGGGAAGTAGGACACTTACGAGAGGAATCGTGAGGAACCAATTCCTTTTACTCACTGTATCGGCCAATGAATATGATGTACAATTGCATTGTACCGCCTACCAACAAGGAAATGAACCTTGATCACTCACATAAAAATATCCGGTGAATAAAAACCTGCGAGAAGTTAGGATGGGTATACCACAGTATGGCAAAGATAGATGCGCCTCACCACTGGACTGTAATGGTCGTAATGCCCTACTTATATACTATCTCAGTAGAGTTAATGATCGACAATCGCAGGACGTACAGTGAAGAGAATGGTCAGCTAGCGTGCTGTTATGAGAGTAGGCAGTTATAATATTCGGTGAGGACACACGGAGAGTGACCTGAAATGGACATGAAATACTATTTCGCATCTCGTAGAAATCGCCAACGTACCAGGGAATGACTCGATATGATCAAGGTGGTCTCCGAAATGAGCTATGAAGTAGTTCCACATTGTAGCCCATATCAGGCTCATGTGCAGAATGTCGAGGCACCTGTGATATCGGTTCGTAACGAGTCTCTTAGCTGCGTAAAGCGCACCAGAGGAACACAACCTGAAGAGGATATCGTTCAGGGATATCGAGAACTGGAAAGGACGCACGCACCAATGCTTTTACTCGGCGAGAATCGTCTGGGAACGTATTGAAGTAAACGATCACCTGCGTGATTATGATCCCGGAAAACCTGCCCCAAGAATGAAGAGTCCTTGAGTTCACTACCAGTAAGGATAACAGGGGGAAAACATACAACGTAGCAAAGAAGGAACCAAGCAGTATGGCACCGTATGTCGCTTGGACATGAACGGTGGCCATAGCAAAGACGATAGTTAGGGCCCAAAAGCAAGAATTGCCAAGTAGTATCGGACGATCAACATTTCACGATCGATATGAGACAGCACAACAAATCAAAGCATACTGGACCAATTCAATGTGGTGATGTTCCACCATGGGGCTATTTTGAGAATAAAAGGTGCCTAGCCATGATGCAAGTGAATCAGGGCGGAGAGTCGTGCTCTTCCCCGCGCTCTCATCCCGGGGTGCCACGCGAAGCAGGGTTTGTTAATGACGTGCAGAAGTCATGATATGGGGAAATTGCAGGCAACTTGAACTTTTCTACACGATGCCCTTGTTGGGGAGAACCATTACACTCCTGGAGTAAAATCGTTACCTAGGTTGAAGGATGAAACGATAATGAGGGAGGAAAGCGTGTCATGTTTGCCAGCAGCGTGCATGGTTCTGTGATCCGCCCGGCCCGCTTGGCGCCTAAGCTTCATGAAAATTTTGACATCTTGCAAGTTGCTTCGAATGCTGTCTTCGGCAATATTCATGTTCTACATCGACCAGGGTGATTATTTTATACAGACTTTGCAGTCAACATTTCAGTTGTCCTGCAGTTTTAGGGCCCACCAACGACCTTCGCGCTCAGTCACATCACATTAGGTCGTTACACGTGACTTAGTGAATCTGATACGTCAACATCTTTCAACCTTGTTTCAACCAGACCCTCGGAACGCTATTCGATAGATCGACTGTCATCTATCTGCTAGGGCTGCACTGGAAGTGTGGAAACGCCACTTTTCAACGCGAACGTGGACACCAAATTCGAATAAATCTTCGATCTCGTGGACCGTGTATCAATATTAATCGTAGTAAGATCATGTTCAATGAATGGATCGGCCTTGCGTAGCCTCACTTACTCCTGGATGCCTGTCCTTTTCAGATCACAATGCCGAACCCCCAATCTCAGGCCCTTTCAATCCCTGAGCTGCTCGACAACATCTTTAAACACTTGGACAAGCGATCCAACTCCACAAACATACGTGTCTGCAAGCGCTGGCTTGATGTCTGTCTCCCCGTGTTTTGGCATGCCTTGGAGTCTCACGATGACATCCGCAGGCTATACACACTCCTTGCGCCACTGAAGCTCGTGCTGACAATCCATGTATCAATATTATTTTCTTCTTCATCAGACAACTCAATTTGTTTCCAGGAATTTGAACGCGTTCCGCAAAAGGAAGACTGGAAACGATTCCTGCGGTACGCCAGCCTCGTGCGGACAATCGTCTTCGAGGACATTTTCGATTATGGACCAGCTACTATCGTGATCTCCAACTTGCGGCCTGTGTTCAATGTATTTCCCAACCTCCGCTCCCTGGAATGCCGGAATCACCAATTGGAATACATGTCGATCCAGGTCTATATGCTCTTCATGCCCACCGTGAGGCGCTTCGTCATCAGCTGTTCAAGACAGGCAGGATCCCTGCTGTCCTCGTGGGTCGAGCCTATCTCCCGCATGTCGGGTCTCGTGTATCTCCGAATCAAAGCTCCCGCGCTCGATTTTGACGCATTCAGGGATATCGTGGAAGCACTGCCCTGTCTCGAAACAATCGTCCTTCCGCGCTTGCAGCTGTATCATGGA
Organism: Hypsizygus marmoreus; assembly: GCA_013433165.1. NCBI lineage: Eukaryota > Fungi > Basidiomycota > Agaricomycetes > Agaricales > Lyophyllaceae > Hypsizygus > Hypsizygus marmoreus. The sequence goes on along the minus strand of CM024092.1, from coordinate 2,341,378 downwards.
GTCATTCAGACGGTATCCCGCCTCCCCCGTCTTCGTGAGCTCGTGGCCAACGAGAGCGCTCCTGCGTCCGAGGATTTATTTGGACTCCTCATCCTTGAAGCATGTCTTGAAGAAGGTGCTTTCCCCGCCCTACACACGCTGACCGCCTGCGGTGAGGCGAAGTACCTGCCAAAGTTCCTCCAGGACCCTTTCTTCCCGTCGTCCATTCGTGGCCTGCACCTAGAGACGACGGACCAGGAGCCAGAACAAGTTATCCAGCCCATCATCGCGTCCGTATCGGAAACATGTCCCCACCTCGAAGTCTTCTCGTTCACTGATGTTTTCTACCTCGAAGCGGCGGATGTCGACTCAGACGAGGATGCCGACCCGGGCCATATTCCACCAAAGGGCGTGATCACGCTCCGGATACTCCAGCCGCTTCTGACATCCTTGAGGCTCACCACTCTGCAGATCCGGCACCGCTTTCCCATCTCCATGAGCGATGAGGACGTGGTGGCGCTGGCACGTGCAATGCCGCAAATCGAGCACCTCTTCCTGAACGAAACGCCACGCGAGGATCGGCCCATAGAGCAGCACACTCTTACGTTGGACGTCCTGCCCCCGATTGCGGAGGCGTGTCCCCGGCTACTGTCGCTGGGGCTGTATCTCGAGACGTCGCTGGGGTATGATTTGCCGCTGGAGATGAGGGCGTTCAAGGTTCTACGGGAGTTCCATGTGGGGGGATCGTATATTGAGTCGGAGTGTGTGGATGATGTTGCGCTATTTATGGCGCAGGTGCTGCCGAAGGGGTGTAGGGTTCTCCCGGACTTGAAGGGGCATGTATCGGAGGTGACGAGGGCGTGGTTGCGTGTTGTGGATATGCTGCCGACACTGGCGAGGATGAGGGATATTACGCTGAGCTCGGTGCAGAGAGGCTAAGGTGTGAGTTTTTATGGGAAAACCTGCGAGGCTGAGGTGTCTCACGAACTGCATACCCATATTTTCGGGATGAGTTGTGCTTTGTCCGGGGATATGTTGTGAATGGTAATAATGCTCTTCAACTTACGTGGCGATTAGAGAGCTTATATGATAAAATTACGTTTTCATTGAAGCAGCACAGCCGAAGGAAGGGAAGGACATGTCTCGTGCACAACAGACCTTCAACCACTTTAAAGGATTTGGGCTGCTCGTTCACACAATGTGATGAGACCAATGACTAAGGAAGAAGAAGAGTTGACGCTCATCTCCAAGGGTGACCCGTGTTGGGGGGATGGCGATAACCCAAGGAGAAAGTTCGAGTCCAGAGAAACTCAGGTTCAAGAAATTGTCAAGCGTTCGTCATTCCGTGTTCTTCATAGCAACCTGTATACCGTGTGGGCAAGCCGAATCCTCGGTGACTCCCAAAAAGCACCTGTTGGAGAGGATGATGCTTATTGAACCTACGCGCCGATTGAAATTAATGGGTATCTATCAAGTTCGGTGTTCAAGTTTGACAGGTCCATTCGATTATTACATGGGCTCGGAAAGACGGGGGCTTACTCATAACAAGGATCAGTTCGGCGAGAGGACGGTGTGGTCCAGGCAGTGAAGTCAAAGTGATTCCAGGGCGAACCAAACCGTGCTTCGTATTGGAGACGTACAAAAAATCGCACTTTTCTACATGCTGTAATTCGTGAACAGAATATTCAGATTTACGCAATTTACCTTGTGCGCGAATCTCCCTGTCTGCAACGCGAATACAACAAGAGACTGGCCTGAAAACAAAAGAAGGCCTCCGACGGCGAGTCAATATTTTAGCTAGAGGTTAGGATGGAGCCGCCCTGATTCAGCGATGGCCATCGCCAGGAAATACGAGGGATGTGGAAGCGATTGGACCGAACCAAGGAAGAAAATTCGTCTTGGGCCTGGTGATAACATAACATAACATAAAGTTGAGTGTGCGACTCTGGCAGGAGTGGATACCCGCGGAGAGGTGTCCCGCGATGCCGCAATGCGGCCAGTTCTGTGTTCCTCGCGGGAGAAGAGACGGCCACGGCTGAGAGAAAGCATGGAAGACGTTATGACTCGTGTCCAGGTTGAACATCCAAAGAGCAGTCGCGCCCATGTTACGGTGCAACACGCCACACCTGGCAAGTCTGTCTGTCCACGGTGGGGAGTGGGGTCCAAAAACAAGACGTCTAGCTCCATCGAGAGAAGCAAGCTCAACTGCGGTACCCATGATGGATCAACTTCTGCGAATGTTATGGATGCTGTAGAAGGAAGACTTCGAAGCAGGCGTTCATGATCATCAACGTCATTCCTACTTCTCCACAAGGACTCATCTCGCGCCTGACCAGGCCAAACCCTCGCAGGCGAATCTCAAAAGCACCTGCAGGAAAGGGTGTGGAAGAGCACTTCCCTGTATACCTACCCCACAAGAGCGGAAACATCGCAGCCACTCCAAAAAAAGCGATCATCCGCGACATCCGTTCTGTCGCGGGTAAAATTGTATACCTGCTCTTCAATTCAGCACGCAGAAAAAAAGATACATAAGATAAATTGGAATTCGGAACGCGCCTTGCTCTGGGTCCCGGAAGTCGAAGCCCGAAGCCAATACAGTATACGAAATAGCGGTGTATGGCCCACAGATAATCCTGGCGAAAAAGGTCAAGGATCGCCGCAGACACTTCGTCATTTCTCCAGGATCCGCATGGAAAGAACCAAGTGGCTATACAGCCTCAATATGACGAAAGACCCAGACAAATCCCGCCTCTCATAAAGTATCAGCATCGCATTGCGGTGCAGCGGGTAGTTACGCGCCAATGCCCAGCAACCGTTCAAATGAGAGAGCCGTAAAGCAGTGCAAATTCCCACGCACGGACCGATGGGGCGGTGGGCTTGAGTGAGGTGGACCAAATTGAACCGGCGCCTTAAATTGGGCAATCATACGTTGCGTGTTTGACAGGTCCTCGCTGGTCCCCGTTACCCCTCCTCCTCGGCCAACCCACCTCCACGCTCCTCGTCTCCTGCTTCTAGGAATTATAAAGCTCGTGTCTGGCTCTCTCTACCTGCGCTAACGAAGACAAGATAAAGATATGTCGGAAATCAGAAGGAAGCTCGTCATTGTTGGAGATGGGGCTTGTGGAAAGGTTCGCTTTTGCGCCGTTGTTTTGTGGTGGAGATACATGAGGGACTGACTGGTGTGTGCGTAGACGTGCTTGTTGATCGTGTTCTCCAAAGGAACGTTCCCAGAGGTAAGCCCCGTTCTTTCCATTCTTTACACCATACACGTGAACGGCAAACGACCACCCTAATTCCTCCACAACATGCATAGTTCACCTGACTTACGCTCCTTATCCCCCAGGTCTACGTACCCACCGTATTCGAGAATTACGTCGCCGACGTCGAGGTTGATGGCAAGCATGTTGAACTGGCGCTATGGGATACGGCAGGGCAGGAGGACTACGACCGTCTCCGTCCCCTCAGCTATCCCGACTCGCACGTCATCCTCATCTGCTTCGCCGTCGACTCCCCTGATTCCCTCGATAACGTCCAGGAGAAGGTGCGCTTTCTCATGTCTGCCGTGTGGCGCTCGTTATCCCCAGAGCTGACGGATATTTCTTTATATTCCTTTTTTTCTGGCTTCTGTTGGGCGCTATTAGTGGATTTCGGAGGTGATGCACTTTTGCCCTGGACTGCCGATCATTCTTGTTGGATGCAAGAAAGATCTTAGACGCGATCCCCGTGTGATTGACGAGCTCAGGAAGACGAGCCAGCGGCCTGTCACTCCCGAAGAGGTGCGTTGTCTCACTCTCAATCCTCTGCTTCTTTCTTGCTGGCGCTGGCATCTCGTCTCCCTTCGTAACATGGGCTCACCATCTCGCATCAACAGGGCATGGCCGTTGCGCAGAAGATCGGTGCAAAGCACTATCTCGAATGCTCAGCCAAGTCGGGCGAGGGTGTCCGCGAGGTCTTCCAGTATGCCACACGCGCAGCGCTCCTCTCCCGAACGAAGAAGGGACACAAACGCGGGTGCCTCATCTTGTAGACGGTTAAACGCATTGCACTGAGTGGTTCGGGGTGTGGGCTGGTTACGGGCATGGGAAGGGTGGGCTGGCTGGTCTGGGTGTTGTGGGGTAAGGTGTTGTGGATCTGGGGATAGAGTGGGTTGGGGACGGGAAGGTCTGTCGACATTACGTGTTGCCGTTTACGTTACTCTTGCTCCTCGTTCTCGTTCCCCGTTTCGTTCCCACTACCCTCTGCTCCGCTCCCTCGTTCCAGCCATCTCCACCTGACGGACTCCTCTTTTTTGCTACGCACTCATCCGCACACGCCCCATATCTCTCGCGACGATCTCTCTCTCTCTGTCGATCACTCTATCACACTCTTGTCTCTGATACAATACCCGTTTTATTATGACGTCCCGAAGGCACATTTGCTTTCTCTCCACATAACCCATCACGCCGCGCTCTTCACTCGTGTTTTCTTGATTTTTTTGTCATTTTAATACTTTCATGACACTCTTTCTCTGTGTGTCTGCGCTTTGAGACTTTTGGATGGTCTTTTTCGTTGAGCCTTTTGGTCTTGGCAAGACTGAACGGTGAACCCGTTGTGCTCGAGTCGTGCCGGTGACGTCGGGTTGCAGCGATGGACTGCTGCGGTTTGATCGAGAGTCTAGACCTCTTGGATTTCTAAGGATGCCGCAGGGGGCAACACCCGCTAAATTCCGGAAAATCAACGGGTACGTTGGGGTCTGTTTGGCTGCACCTTCCCGGAATTGAGGGCCGTGATGCCGCTCACTATGTAGGTCATAGTCCGACCCAATTTAAGGTACCCGATGTGTGAGATTTAAGCATGTCCTAAACCACGGTTCTCTGCCCTCTGACGTCCACCGCTCATGCGCTGACATCAAGTGAGCTGCTCAAACTGCACACCTCAACCATGACCTGCACAAATGGCCACATCTCCTGCCTGCTGTAACGAACATGTGTGACTTGAGCACACCTTGCAATATACTGCTCATTTTATTCATGCTCATGATTTAAGTCCACCTGTCCCACCCGTCCCACCAGCAGTTCATGTCTTTTCATTATCCTGTTCATGACATGGCACCTGATAGCAGCCCAAAGAAGAAGGCCAAATCCTCCTCGTCGTCCCGCAAAAAGCGTTCTGGCTCTCCCTCAGGGGCTGAGGTGCATGCCTCCTCTCGTGCTGGAAGCGTCGATTCCCCCACTGCTGCTCAGCTGCTCAGCCGCAGCCAGCAAACAACAGATGACTGGTACAAGGCTGCACGGACAAAGAAGGGCTATGCCAACTACGTGAAGAGCGGCAAGAAGCTCCTTGCTGACTGGACATCCAAGGAACGCACAGATGAAGGTGTCGATGGAGCATCTGGGTTGGAGGCCACTGACCGCGCTGAGCTGGGAGGAGCGTTTGAAGAAATCTCGGGCAAGACACCCACTGCTTTGCGCCTTCTGGTTGCGTACAAATGTGATCACCAAGGCTGTGGGTTTTCGACTGCTGAGGGCATCCGCTCGGCATTCAAGGATTATTTTGAACGGTTCATATCTCTCTCCTCTGTCTCTATCACTCAGACCAGGCTGAAAAAGACCCATATTGTAGGGTACACGGCTGTCAAGGCGACTTCTGGAAATTCAACAGCTACTCAGGAAAGTGGGAGGGGAACCCAGTATTTCAAACCGACTTCAAGGCGTACTTTGAGTCACTCAAAAATAGAGACAACAGAACAGGAGTCTCAACCCAGGCACTTCCTATGCTGCCAAAGGACCTCAAGATTATTATGGACTACCTGGACAGTGAGGAAGCTCTGCAGCACATGCCACTCACAAAGCGCTTGTATTTCAAGGCGTTCGCAACAACCGCATTTACTCTTTGGACCAGGTCAGTTAATTCTGCTCATTTCTCTGTAGGTATCATTGACTGAGAGCACACACTCAAATTGCCATGCCACAGAAATGACGAGCTGATCAATCTTCAGTTCAAAGACGTTGCGCCGAGTGTTTCCAAGTCTGGCCAGCCATATATCGAGTTTCGCCTTGTTTTTCGCAAGACCAATAAGGACCCTACAAAAGGTGGGTTGTCACTTGAGTGCTTGTAGTTATCGGATATTGTTTGGTGACCTCTGATGCTCCAGGCCAAATATATCGGATTCCCGCTGACCTTGTGAATTCTGAAATTGACTGTTTTACGCACATGTCCACCTGGCTTTCCCATCTTCAGTCTCTGTTACACCGACCGTTGGAGGGGAGTGATTATGTGTTTCCTGCTCTCGCCTCTACTGGGCAATTGAAGTTCGGGGAGCCAACCAGCCGTTCAGGTTTTGAATCTCTCATGGACGACATCATAGAACGGTCTGGGGTCATGCATGGCACCTTAGGCAGCAGCTTCTTGCTTAGTCAGGGGCCTCTGAGGGGGGGTTATTTTGTAGAGCGTAAAGGGGCCTAAGAGGCCTGCTTCTTTTGCGACCGCTAGACTTCTGTTTAAAAATAGACCATTGCTTCTTGAAACGCGCCCACCACCGCCTTTACCCACCTACCGCACCTGCCACCTTGACTTTGCCTCGGCCCTCGACCGCAGCAACTGAGCGGAGGTTCAATTTCCTCGGCCACAACCGAAGTCGCACATCATGGCTATCTCCTCCTTCTCGTTGTTTGCATGTTGTTCCTCGCGTCTTTCCCTCACCGCTCGCTGCAACTACTTATGGCCACCAAACTTTTCATCGTAAGTGGTCCTATTTATTCAATATAGCTTAGAAAGCATTTTGTACCAAACTGACCGTTTGTTTTCGTTCTACAGATTCAAACGATTCCTAGCTCACTGCTCTGGACCACTGCGGTTACCCTCGGTCTCCCTCCCTCCAATAGGGAATCAAGACGGCACATGCGTAGGGTCAGAATGCGTAGAGAACTGTCGGAGCACTCGAACACTTGGAAACCACATGGTACGTGCTAAAAGTTATATGACCATATATCCCAAACCGACCACTTCTTAATGCTTTCCAAACACCTCGCGCACGCGAAATCTTGTCCCATTCCCATATACCACAAAGTTCACGGTAAAACGGATCCACTGTTTCACACCAATTACAACAGGCATCGCGCGAGCAAATTTCACTGGATATCGCGTCGCCAAACGATTGCCTATCTACAAGACGAGAATAATCAGCTCCGTCCACACACCCTTAGCCGCGTTCATCTTTCGAGCTTGAGAAGAGCTAGGTTCGGTAACCCGAAATTCCCATTGTTGCGGCTCACTTCTCCCCTTCACCAGCCCCTATGCCATAATCGCCTGCCGTTGCAGATGGGTAGTGAGTAGGGGCTTGATCTCAGCAGGTGAGACTCTCACATTAAATCCCGCAATTGCTTGCTGTCACTATTAGGACGTCCGCGATACTACGGCGTTTGTGATACTACGACGTTCGCGATGTTTTAAATCCTTGTTCAGTAAGTGTTCCTGTCAGCTCTATGCACAGTCAAAGTAGTTGACATCATGTTGGTTCGTATCAGCTGAATGATCTTGGACCAACAATGATCCATAGTGTGATATCGCCAGGCACGCAGGCCGTCGGGCTAACATGGGCAATGGGAGAACGTGGTTCGGGGTGCTACAAGTCATCGAGGATCAGTGCTGAGCAGTGGCTTTATGGCCAGGAATGTCTGAAAGTGTTTCGTTAGACTTATAAGCATGTCGTAGCATATTACTGTTAGTGTACCTTTCCATCGCAATCACAATGTCAATTTTCTAGTGAGAAGTTCATTTTTTCGTTCATTGTATCCAGTGTAACTGCGGAGAAGAAATAGAACCCTTGCAATGACTATAACTATGACACAATGAGATGAGTTCATATTGTGTGCTCAAGCTTACAGTGCATTGGAATGAGGGGTGGAGAAGAGGATCTTACTTGAAGTTGGCGGCAGTTTGAATCGTCGTCTGACTTTTACTCAAAGTAAGGTCTATGTCCTTTTCTAACTATCTTGATACATGGAAACCATGTCTAGGAATGTGAACTCTGGACCGCTATCTTTGTTTCTGAGCTACTGACTTGCTACATTGATGTTTCATCGCAAAACATACAGAAGGCAAACTCGGAAACACGGCCCGTCAACGGGCCGCGGTCTCGGAGCAATACAACATGATTGCGCTCAACATTCACCATCTGGCATCGTTTCCTCCCTCATCGACATCCAAACCTACATCTTCAACAATGTCAATGCTCACGATATCTACCACGAGCGTGAAAACCCGAAGCTTAACCACCATCCTGGCTGCAGCTACAGTCGCTTCGATGACCTTGGCCACCACCACCACGACGACCGCGGCCACCACCACCGCCACCACTGTCAGTGTCACCACCATCACCGCGCCTCGTGTTCATTGTTGACTGTTGACGTGGGAACTCGGAGGCGGCAATGTCCGCCTTCTCGTTGAACGACGCGTGTTCCAGTTTCTAAGGTGCTTCGTGCATCACTAGTATCTTGCTTTGTGCTCTCCTCGTCGCTCTCGTCGCCCATCACAAGTGTTCAGTAGGTCTGTCCTGTTATATGTTCAGGCTGCAATCTCTTGTATTGACTTTCCTAGGAACCAGCTTGTGCTCCAGGTACGTCCACTTGTCTTCCTGTCACTCTGCCCCTGCTCGCAATTTCTCCGAGGTACAAACTGACCTACCTCCTCAGGTGCCCTTTCACCCTACTGCCGAAATGTATCTGAAAGCGTTACAAGGACATTGACCTCCCTCGATCCTCTCCTGCCTCCTACCACTTCTCCGGAATCGCCACGACCTCGACAGCGTGTGCACTGTGTGCGGGAGGAGCAAGGACGAGTCGTTGGAATTACGGGTGGGGATACGTCGAGCACCGTGATCGGCACGGAGCAGCTGAGCGTGCTCAGCCTGCTTCAAAGGCTTTCCTCGCCCCTCGCCTATGACTTTTGCTGCCCCTCTCGCTGAGGTATGGGCTTCTGCTAATACGTCTTCTGCAGCTGTCAATTTCTTTCCGATACTGACGTGCCGCTGGACGCCTGTCCCATCTTTGAGCAACAATCAATATCATCGCTCCCTGATAGCTCGCCATCCAGGAGTCCTGAGCACGTCCTTGCCCTCGCCACCTTATTCGAGCGAGACACGGTTCGGGAAGCTCGGACTGGGCGGAGCGTTTCCATCCGCACTCACTCAGATGGGCATGTGTGCGTCCATGTTGGGATGAGCGCAGAGGCTTTGAGGTGGTGTCGTACAGCAAGAGGAGTGTCGCGGTGCGTAAACATCCATTGGGGGCTCGATATGTGAGTATTCTGATGTACAGTACCGTGAGGCCGATCAGAACGTACGGAACGTTCATGGAGTCGGGAGCGAATTAGGATGAGTGCGACGTCTCTTCTCTATTCCTTGTACTTCTTTCGTGGGGACTCCATGTAGTACATACCTGTAATGTAGTCCAATTCAATTCTAACACATTTTTATGATATGTTGCGGAACAGCCGAAGCGGTTGCTTGAACTGTACTCAAGTTCACCAATTACCGCAACAACCACACTGACCACCACTACATACCACACAAAGACCTATTTATACGTCTTCTCGATTGGGATCTGGCAGTGACCGGATGACCGCAGAAGGCCTCTAAGGCCCCTTTACCTTCCTACAAGGAAGGGTACCTTCAAGGCTTCACGTGACCCACCACCGCGCTGCCAGGGGTGATGCATGGTTGGAATGGGAAGTTTACAACTCACTGTTTTCGTCGTGGAGGTGCCCAGTACCGCTTTATGTGGGCACCACGGTTGTGGAGTCTAAAGGCCGTCAAATGGTGGGGAGGATGGTCTTCAAGGGACCAGGTAAGGAGGGTATCACACATGCGTGGCCATTTGTAGCTTACCATCGCTTGACAGGTGGGAACCATTATGCGGTATCTTCTCGATGAACTCACTGCATACGAGGAAGGATTCAGTGATATTCTGATGAGCGACCGTGCGTGCATTGGACAGGCATGAGACATTCATGGGAATCTTGGACCCGTCTACTCCCTTATCTAAAGGAGATCTCCTTCTTTTGGAGGCCAATATTGTTCTGAAGCTTCGCACTATCCTCATAGCTGGCAATTTCCCAGCCCCGCTTTCCAATCGTAAGTGTGACTTTGAGCCTTCAGGTCTTGGAGCACCACAGATTGATTCATTGACACGTTCAATATCCAGATGCGCCACTTTTTCCTTTGCCGATACCTCAAATGTCCAGCACCAGGCTTACGATGAGCCTTCCTCTGTACTTTCACCAGCTCCTCCCCACCATTCAGCCCTTCTTCAGTGGAGCATAGTCAAGGGGCACCAGCTTCGGCATTTCTGGATATGACTGTGACCTCGATACCGAACAACCTGCTAGAATTCCGGAGACAAAATCTTTAGATGATGTGCTCAGGTACTGGGAGGCAGGAGCTCCAGAGAAAGGGTTGATGGTCCCTTTGAAACTATGGGCCAGCACATACAAACCTGCTGATTATGCTTCTCAGGCTGTCAAACTGGGCAACATTCGATTTATTCAGCATGAATTTCACACTCAGTGCAAAGTGATTATGATCTCTTTGAGACACATTTCCCTGGCTTGCGTACAAAGTACACGAAGCTTGTCAAAGCTGTGCGCAGTGTACGGAAAGACAGGGGAGAGGCAAAGTCCCGTCGTAGCAACAAATAGTAGACGTCTGTTCAATTTATCTTTGCATTGTAATGCTCAGTGGTTATAAATACAATTAAGAGAGATGTGTTTGATAAAAGAATCCATGCGAGTGCCTTCCACCCTGTTCTGCAACACCTTGCATTTTGACAAAAAGGCCCCCATGAGAAAGGAAAGAGGAATAAGAAGTACACATCTAATCGTATCTTCAGAACCAGTATCAAAATCATAGGACCAGGATATGTGGGGATTGGACACTTCGTCAAGTGCTTAAATCTTCACAAAATATGGGTGGCTCATATGTGCAGCTACGCTACATAGCCATGGAAATTTAACCAAAATTTAGCTTGATTTAAGAGCTTTTGAAGCGTCAGAAAGTTGCATGACAAGAGAAAGTGTGGCCACTTCACGCTTCTCTGACCTGTCAGAAAAACTCACATCTATAGAAGTGGCCAAAGTAAACATGATTGCTCTTGTGTCTGAATTATGCATGTGGCGCATACCTGTCATAAAATGACACCAGCATTTAACCTGTGATAATTGTGCAGGTAGTATCTTTGTCATGTTAAATTTCACAAGTCTTGGAGTCCAACAGCTGGGAGAGGCTGACGCGTTTAAACTGATGTCGCAAAACCCAATCCTGTGACATTCTACCTATTTATGTAGTTTCTGCAGTACATTACTCAATGGGCACAAGTTCTTCTAATAGTTTAAGACGAAGGAAATTCAAGTTTGGAACCTCGTCAGGCAAGAATCAGATGGAAGAATGCCCTCATGATGATGCCAGGGCCAGTCAGCAAATGGCGTGCAAACATGATTGTGTACACTCCGCAATCATTGCATTGCCCTGGAATGGAACCTAGATGCCAATTACAATAGTTAGACAGTCCAGGCATATATTGATAGTAGGCTTACCTTCAGATGCGGTTCATAACTGAAGAGTGCAGGTCTTCAATGGCGTTATTTCCAAATTGTTTGCGCATTTTCTTGATCAGCACTATCATACACTAGTTTTCAAATATTATTCAAGGCTTTAAAAAGAAAGCAGAAAATATATCACCTTGATTAGATGTGCATGGATACTGGTATCCCAATCACAATTGGCCTTGTAATTCGGTCTCCAACTATCGAGAACACAGATCCTCTGTCTGAGAAAGTCTGCAAAGAGCAAGACCCAGTGTGTGTCCTTCACATTGACAGGAATCAGTATCCTCTCAAGGCTGTTAATGGCCTTGGGAATCTGGCATGGGATGCGCGATTTAGTAATACACGAATACCACCAAGGTCAAAACGTACTGCTCTTTTTGCCACTTCCAGGCTTCCTTCCAAGGTATGTGAGATCCACCTCTCAGAAACTTGGTGTAGAAGAAAGGTGAGAGGCATAATGACTTTGAAGGGTCTAAACCTCTTGACTTGGAAATGAGGATGTCAATCAGACTACCGTTCAGCCAAGTCGAGGGCCAAAGCCCTTTCAAGTCTTTGATATCTAAATGACCATCGGCGAATCTGGCATCTGGAAGAAGACTGTTGACATGCTAGAAGAGAACATATCAGTCCTGTTAAAGGCTCAGAAGAAGAGAAAAAGGTATGAACCTGTCTTATGATATTTGAGCTAGATGCCGCCGCACTGCGCATCCAGACATCAACTGTAGTGTTATTGAATCAACTTCTTCTGTGAGGTCTTTCTGCAAGGCTTTCAGTTTCATGTGGCCTTCTAAAATAAGGACGAGCTGAGTGGGAAATGGTTGAGCAGATGCCGCCGCATGAGTATAGCGCCTGTCCAGCATGCCTGCCATAGCAAGGGCTGGCTGGCGAGCTTTTCTATGGCCTTTGACTTCACGGTACGTTGCCAAAGTTCCCTTGGCCAGCAATTTCTGGACCTGGATTTGAAGGGCATGAAGACGAGACTGGCTTGTAGCGGACTCTGACTGGGTCGGTGCTGGAGGCCAATGACTGCCATCAATTCCTGCAGCTCTGAACTGAGCAGAGACACCTCCTGAGTGATTGTATCTGACAGCAAAGTCAGGGAGGGTTGTTTCTGATGATGTGCTGGACTGTTGCAGGAAAGAAACAGGCATGTAAGCATCTATGTTGGACATTGAGTGATTCTGCATACCTGTTAGCCTTCTTCGGCCATATTTTCTTTATTGTAAGCCTTTCGCTCCTCTGGGCTATCATGGGTCTGTCAGAAGTAGATCCTTGCTCTTATTCAGAAATGGATGCCTACGTCTTATTTTCAAAGAAGCGTCTACTCCTGGAGGTACCTCTGGCACATTCTTGTTCAGGATAGAGAATTTACCTTTAACCTGGGTATGTGCCATTGCGCCCCGTGAGTCTGAGTAGCACGGATTCTAGCTGCGAACTTGGAGGAGCGGTATTCCATATAAGGCAATTACTCAGCAATTACTCAACGCCCGTTGAGTAATTGCCTTATTCGGAAATTGAACCTGTGCGAAGTGTCCGCGCTGACGGTATTTTGTGCGGTATCTCATGTTACGCAAGTTACACCTTGAATTATGTTCAATACAATGGAATAAATATCATATAATGTGTATCTAAAACAAGAAATCTGTGCAGCACAAGGAGAACATAAATCCACTAAATCCACCTCCAAAAGTCGAAATTGGGGACCAGTGAGAACATCGTACCCTCTCGTCTTGGGGGGCCCTCAAAGGCACTGTAAATCATCAACTGATGAGCCCTAAATGAAGGGAAATGAAGCAAAACTCACCAAGATATGAGTCCCTCTCCCTGAACCAGAATCCCCCTCCAAAAGTCGAAATTGGGAGCCAGCCAAAACATCGTACCCTCTCGTCTTGAGGGGCCCTCAAAGGGACTATAAATCATCAACTGATGAGCCCTAGATGAAGGGAAATGAAGCAAAACTCACCAAGATATGAGTCCCTCTCCCTGAACCAGAATCCCCCCTCCAAAAGTCGAAATTGGGAGCCAGCCAAAACATCGTACCCTCTCATCTTGGGGGGCCCTCAAAGGGACTATAAATCATCAACTGATGAGCCCTAGATGAAGGGAAATGAAGCAAAACTCACCAAGATATGAGTCCCTCTCCCTGAACCAGAATCCCCCCTCCAAAAGTCGAAATTGGGAGCCAGCCAAAACATCGTACCCTCTCGTCTTGGGGCCCTCAAAGGGACTATAAATCATCAACTGATGAGCCCTAGATGAAGGGAAATGAAGCAAAACTCACCAAGATATGAGTCCCTCTCCCTGAACCAGAATCCCCCTCTAAAAGTCGAAATTGGGAGCCAGCCAAAACATCGTAACCTCTCGTCTTGGGGGCCCTCAAAGGCACTGTAAATCATCAACTGATGAGCCCTAAATGAAGGGAAATGAAGCAAAACTCACCAAGATATGAGTCCCTCTCCCTGAACCAGAATCCCCCCTCCAAAAGTCGAAATTGGGAGCCAGCCAAAACATCGTACCCTCTCATCTTGGAAGGCCCTCAAAGGCACTGTAAATCGTCAACTGATGAGCCATAGATGAAGGGAAATGAGGTGAAACTCACCAAGATATGGCAATACCAGGCTGAAATTCTCTGGAGGTCCCAGGCAACGCTCTGTCGCAACTCTGTAGCATCTGAAAGTCATAGGGTCATGAGAGATTTCCAAGAAGCCTATTATGAATTAGATGAAGGAATTTCAGAACTCACCAGCAGCAAAGATGTTGGTCTTGTCCGAGAGAGAGAGAGAGAAGGAACTGAAACTGTGAAATCCAGGTCATGTGCTCCCAATACCGCGATATTCAGGTCACATGCTGTACAAGTTGGATTTCCGCGAAGTTCAACTTGCATTTCTCTGGCCGCACTTAAGCAGTACAAATGGCTACAGTTGATCCTAATCTTGGAGGATACCTTCTGCTCTCAGCTTTTCATGTCTCACAGCTTTTTGGGGAGCTGCCTATACTGCTAGAAGCACGTCCTTCTGAGGTTCTTGGCTACATCTTTCAGTCTATACAAAATAGATGTCTACTGCAGCTTGTGCCCCCTTCTTTGTCCCCACCACCCTCCTATGCCTCTGAAGCCTCTTCTCAGAAACCCAGTTAGTATCTTACCTTGTTTTTATCCAATGTCAAGTTGCCTAAAGATTGAAATTGTTTTGAAGCAGAGGCAATTCCTCCTGGCCCTTCTCTCAAGCGTCCTGCTGAGACAGAGGGAGATCTGAGGGCTCGTAAACATCCATGTGTGGTGTTTTCTGGTCAAAACCTTGGTTCTACAGACGTTCATGAACCCCATGATGTGGAAGAGCCTGATAGCCAGACCAGAGAATCACTGGAGGATCCAAATAGTGACGGAGAACCTGAGGTTGACCCTCCTCCTGAACAGGCTGTAGAAAGGCCCCTTCGTCGCAGTGGAAGAATTGCTGTACTACCTCTGCTGCTGTGGGAGTTCAAGTTGGAGCAGGTAAACGTAAATGCAACAGGAATGGCAACGGAAAAAGGCGCCGGCAGCCAACTCGTTTGAGAGGTGGACTTCCTAGCCAAGAACGTGATGAGGTGGAGAACAAATCTGCTTTCGTTCCTGATGGGCATCCTCCAGATGTGGATAAGCATACATCCATCCTCGTCACGTCGCTGGCCAACTTGGACACCACAGAAAACCAGTGTGCAATAGGAGACCTTGTTGATAACCTCGCTCAAAGTTCTTTCCTCTCCCTGCCCTCTGAACCTTCAGTCTTCTCTCTCACGTCTTCATCTATTACACTTTCCTCTGAAGACGACTTGGGAAGCTTACTGCGAAAGTTCCGACAACTTGAACGGGATGGGCTGGCTCTAGATTTCATTAGAATAATGAATCTCATAATGATTGCTATTGCTGTAGACGTGTAAGCCACGATGCTCTGGCAGCCATATGTTAACTGACTGACGGTTCTTCTTCTAGAGCTTGTAAGAGCTATTCTACAAATAGTGAAGCTATGATAGCTTTAGCAGCTGAGCACAACATCAAGGTACCAACATTGTCATCTTGGAGACATTCAGGGCAGCGCTTTTTGTGTCTGGCGAATGGAGGTAAGAGAGCTGACCTTTGTTTTATTACTTCACTCATACCCAAGCTAGGAACACCTTATATCCTTCTTGTTGTGGCTGCCTTGGGACTTTTCAAAGAAGTGAAAAGCAAGAGGACTCCAACAGAGGCCATTACCAGGCTAGCTACTTTACTTCGCCGTCCTTTGAGTGAGTCTAGTTAGTTTAGATCTCAGATGCTATATCCAGACTTTAACGAAGCTTCAGATGATCCATGGAGTGCTGTGATAAAATCTGTTATAATTCCCAAGGTCTGGGAGCTACGAAGCCTTGAGAAATTGAAAGGGCGACTCTGGCTTCATACTGGGCTTTTGGGTCTAAAATCTCTTCCGTTTAGCTCAATTGCTGAGGTGGATGAGTATATTGGAAATATTGCCACGCTGTGAGGTTTCTTGAATTGTTCTTTACAGAGATATGCTGAATCTGAGTCGCTTTAGCTCCTTCAAGCTTCCAGAAAGAGATATGACTGCGTGGACTCCCGCTCTTCCTGCCTCCTTGTCTGCTGAGCCTCACTTGTTTGTAACTGAAACCATCAAGTTCAAAGCAAACTTTTTGCTTAGTGAGAAGGTCTGCTCTCTGACTCCAGAGAATCGGAAGATTTGGACAGAGGATGAGAGGAACAAGGCAGAGAATGCTCCTCTGGCAAAGGATATCTTGGACCTACGAGAGCACGTACGTAAATCGCGCTTCCATGTTTACCAAAAATGAACATTCATTTTACAGATGATTGCTATTCATGAACATCAGCCAGAACACACTCATGGCTATGTGCATTTTGCATCCTCATATCTGAAAGGGTATGTCTGAGCAGGATCTTTGTGTCGCATATACTAAATCCTCTCTCTCAGAGACACCTTGTCCATTAATGATTCCAAAGACAATCTTGTCATCCTTCTCTTGACAAATATGAGAAGTGTACTGGGACCTCAGATTGAGCGCATTAACCAGAAGCTTGCCTCATTGTTTCACTTGGAGACTATGACTGATGACTCTCGACGTGAAGGGTATACGTTCCTTGCTCAGCACTACAACATGTGCTACAATCGTTACGCAGAGCAGGTGAGTGTTCTCCATGAGAAATGCGTGAGCTGTCTGACCTATGCCCATGAGTAGTAGGGAAAGGGCGCTCCGAAGATGTTCACCCAGACATTTTAAAGAAAGTCGGAGTTTCTAGAGTCAATCACTCTCAGCGCGTTCCGCATTCATCAAAAGAGATAAAGGACAATCTTGAAGAGTATGAGATTCTCTGTGGCATGTTATCTGATATTGCCCAGTATGTTGCAACAAACGTGAGTGAACTCATTTCATATATCTTCACGTCTTCTCTCAATACTCCATCTTTTGTAGCTCAAGCAGCACCTGCCTCAAATTGACAAAAGCCTGAGAGCATTCACTTCCATTCTTCCTTTATTTGAACCCTCCCCGGTCTCACCCTTTGGTGGCTTTGTCCTCAATATCTCAGCCTGCACAGATGCTCACAGAGATGGACTAGACAAAGATCTTTGTGTTCTTCTTTTCTTCGGCCAGTGGACAGGTGGCCACATTTGTTTGCACGAGCCAGGACTGGTTTTAGAGGTTGAGGCTGGGGATGTTTTTTTTCCCATCCAACAAAATCACTCATTTCAATCTCCACTTCGTTGGCCAAAGGATTTCTTTTGTACTTCATTCTGATAAGATGGGAGATACGTGGGTTGACAACTTCAATAACTGGAAACCACACTTGGCTACGTAGATCTTAACACTGCTGCTTTATGTATGCTACTCCTGCATCATGAAAGCCCCTCCTGAGATGCTTGAAATTCCCTCCTCACGATCTATTCTGATCTGAGTGATAACCTCCAAGAAGTGTTTCTGTATACCTTGCAGATGTTCACAGTGACCTGAGTTAGCGCTATGAATCTCTGCTAGCTGCTCCAGTGCCCAACTGGCCGTGAACTCCAATCGCTTTTCCCTGGTCTGCAACAGGGTGTGTACCGTATGACCAGACACTGAATTCAAACCTTCGCCAATCGCCGCAAGCAAACCAGGATTCAGAGGTCCCAGCTTAGTACTTTCACCGTCTTTGGAATTACCTCGCCCGATGTCTGCTTGTGCAATCTTGCTCAGCCAGAGCTCCAGTGCCGCCATCTCTAAAGGACAGCCACAGTCAAGACACCCAGGAGGATAGGTATGTGCGCCTCCCCTAGCGCCATCCTTGTGTGACAGGCACTTGGCAAGGTGTGTCTGCCATTGAAATAGTCAAGCCAACATTCTTTTAGACACCGTAAAGCACCTACATGATTGGTCAAAACACTCTTGATAATGGGCAGACCTCGCTCTACACATCCCAGCCATTTTGTAGGGATGTCTCGAGCTTCCTTGAGAGTCTTGGGTGTCATCTTTACCCACTTTGCCTCATCGTAGTCCCAGACCTTGTAGACGGTGGCATCTGTTGAAGCTCGACATGAGATTGAGATTGCTTAAGAAGCTGGCTAAAAGAGAACTCGAAAGTCACTGACCTGAGAAACCCTTTCCACTGGCAGCAGAGGCAGACTCATCTGGCTGCTTCGTTCCTGCCTGCAGGTCATTTGCCAGCATCCAGTTTCTTATCTCCGAAATCTCCCTAACGCTTGAAGGCACATTGCGATCACTCATCAACGGCCAGCCAATTTGCTCTGAGGTGACCTCGACCTTTGCGCATGCCTCCAGGATGGCAGTTTCTAAAGTAACCGTGGCCCTTATAAGCTCAGTGTACGATGCAGGTCCTGAGGTAAAACTCAAGTCCTTGATCTCAGCCGCCTTGTCCTCCCAAGCAACGGTAAACCTCTGGATGACCCTCATAGTCAATTGGTCAATAACCAAGTTCCGAGCGTCTTCAGATGCTGTTGTGCACCCCATGGTCATCAGCAAACCAGGCGTTCAAAATAGAAACAGATCTCGCTCACAGATCTTATTGGTTGAAACCACAGCCTGAGGCGTGCTAAGTGCTGGGTCAATCTGAGGCATAGGCATTGCAGGGCCATCTAAATGTTTCAAGGAGTGTCAGCAGATCTGTATGTCAGAAAGGAGAGCAAAAAGGAGGAACGGCAAAGGTTGCCCAACATTGAAAAAAAAATACAGGTGTGATCCACATGTGAGAAACACACAGATGGACTAGACAGAAACAATTTATGCAGATCCCAAAACATGTTAGAATATAACAGCTGGCATCCCAAGTGTGAAAAAAATGACATGTTGAGCTGATCTGTGCAATCTTGACCACATGTTCGATTGCATGCAGGTGTGAAGATCAAGCAGATCAGAGGCAAGTGTACACAATTTTCACCTTCTGCGCCTGGCACACTGACCTGTCAAAAAGTGACAGATCTCTCCAACATGGAAAAAAAATACATTTGACGATGCTCACCTTGGCTGAGGGACTCCAAACCGTCAGGATCGTCTACAAGGGCATCAGTCGTGTCTCCCTTGGCTGACCTGCTTGCAACTCACATGAGCTGGGGACACTGGTCAAGGAGAATGATCGGAGTCTGTCATTGTTATGTCGTTCGGAGATCCCTGCAGTGTGAGCGCATTGTGAAGCGCTGGAGCGGCTGCATAGGCATGAGTGAGACGAGACGGTCAAGGAGAAATCTGAAAGACCCCTTACGGGCACCTTCAATCTGGAATTTTTCTGCCCGTTCCATAAAGCTCTCCCAGGAAGACTTGAATTCTGGAGAGTCCGTGGATCCGAAAAATGAGAAGGAGAGAGGAAAGAAGGGAAGTTCAGCAACTCACTTTCTCCCCCCATTCTTTTCCGATAAGTCTTTTTTTGCCTTCCTGTACTTTTCCAGCATCTTATGGGCATCCTCAATGTGGCCTTGAACATTCTCTTGTGTGAAAAAAGCCACCGTGCCCATATCCGGGAGCGCAGCTGCAGAAGTGGCCATCTTGGACAGGCGTCGATCTTCGAGGGTGACTCAGAGCAGGCGACGAGCGGTGCCCCGCCGCCGGAAACGGCAGGCAGGCAAATTTCAAACGAGCACGGGATGAATGATCAGCGCGCGAGCCCCTGTGTGTGTCTGGGCTTTACAGGTTAAAAGCTACGTGTCTAAAAGCTACAGGACGACGACGATCCCCCTCGCGACCCCGACCCCTCTGAGCCAGCTGTAGGATTTGAGCATGTCCTGGACGACGTGTGCATGGAGGCGCCCGCGTGATGGGAAGCGGAGCGCGAGCTGCACAGATCGAGCAGGTCGACACGAGGCCCCATGTGACCTCGGCGTTTCTTGCATGTGCACGCTTGCGCTCCCCGGACTGCGCCGATCGCGCAGCTCACGACCGACGTGCTTAAAATCGACAGGTGCGCCGCTCCCCCGACCGCCTTAAATCTGCACCACTAAGTATCAATTGCGTTCGCCGTCAAATCGGAGTACGTTCAGACGCGCGCTTTCATGCAACTATACACATTAAAAAGCTATCTACGCTTCGATACATGTGCTGTACTACTTGCAATAGAAAGGCCTCATTTCCTCACCAGTTCATCCAGCTCATCAGTCATTGGACATGGCCCTAAACCTCGCCGTTGCTTGTGGGTCAACACCCATAGCAACCTCAACCTTGAATGAGACAAATGTCTGGAGGATAAACTCAAGGGGTACCTCTGACATTGATGCTATGCCCCCACCCATATGTTCTGAGTGCTCTGATAAAAGATGATACCAGGGTCTCCGAGTAGCGAAACACAGCGGACAGTGAATAGGCACATTTGTGCATGGAGAAGTGGTTCAGAAGGATGCCGCATTGCTATGGCGCATTGTCTTACAGTGTTACTCAGAATTGGATTCCGCGTTCGGCGCTTTCTTGCCCTTGAGATCTTGGTGTTGTCCATGCTCTTGGAAGGGTCGTTGACTGTATTGATTGGGAAGGGTCAGCAACTTATGGCACACCAAGCAAGAACACAATACATACTGATGTCCCCATTGCAGTGGCCGGAGTGCTTGGATCTTGATGGGCAAGCATGTAATGAATCTCTCTCGCCACGTCGACAAGTCCATTCCGAAATCCGATCTGATCCGTCCTCTGATCTGCGACGCGCTACGCGTCCTCTCCACCTATCTCGAACCCTTCGATATGCACGTCTCGTGCTGTTCTACTTTCTATATATACAACCGCAGTATGTCTTCCGATACGACTATCTGCAACGATCCCTCGCCTATCTCTATGATAACATATCTACTTCCTATCATTTATCTCACCTCTCTGTCATTTCTAGACTTCTCTGGACATCAGTTTATCTATAAAAGCCCTAGTACTTTTTCCATGTATTCTTGTAGTGCCAACTCAGTGTTAATCCCACTTGCACCCTAAATTTCCTTCATCCAACCTTCTTAGTAAATCCTACAAAGTCTTCGAACATCAAAGTCTTCACTGTGTACTCGTGTTTACTCCCTGATAATCAACCCTCGTCTCTTTCGTCTGGATCTTAACAAGTTTGGCACTACCATCCACCATGTCTACCTCTGTCCCTCCTGACTACAACCACCCCATTCCCAACCCTCCTCCTATCAATCCCCAACTCGTCCATCCTATCCCTACTGCAGGCATCGACTTTACCTCGCTCCCCGGTAACTTTGACCCTTCGGCTATCCCTATGAACCCCGGTCCCGCTCCGATCAACCCAGGCTTGGTACCTCCCGTCCATCAGGCACCCATTAACATTGATCTCGCTACGGTCATCGGAATGCTCACCGACAACCAGACCACTCTCCAGCGTTCCCTCGTCGATGTCATGGAGGAAGTCGCTCAGCGCCCTATCATCCAGGCTCCGACCCAACCAGTCCTTCCTCCTGCTCCACGTGGCAACACGGTCAAGCTGCGTAACCCTCGTGTCTTTAGCGGCAAACACGCTGAGGTCACTCCATTCTTATCCGAGATGAAACGCATCATCGAGTTCAACCCGGCGTCGTTCCCAAATGATCATAACAAGGTCCTTTTCATTGGCCTTAACATGAAGGACGGCATCCCCATAGAATGGTTCAACCACCTCGAGCAGTCCGGTTCCTCCTTACTCTGGAACTGGAACAACTTCCTTGCCGCTTTTCGCAAGAAGTTTGCCGATCCTAGCCTCATCACATGGCTGATCAACGTCTGATCGTCTCAAGCAAACCGGTTCAGCTCACTACTATCTTACTTCATTCATGGAGCTTGCTAGTCATCTCGACATGACGGAGCAGACTAAGATTTCCCGGTTCATGAAGGGACTCAAGTCTGTTGTCAAGGATCATCTTGTCACTGTCGTCAACCGTCCCAACACTCTTGAAGAATGGGAGCCCCTCGTTATCTCCATTGACACCAACCTCCATCAGCGTGATGTTGAGCGTCGTCTCGAGGGCGGCTCTAACAGTTCCAAGAATAACTCAGGCAACAAGAAGAAGGAGCAGAAGAAGGATCCCAATGTTAACACCACTGATAGCGCCACCTACGTTCCTCCCTACGCCACCACTTCCAACTCCGATGTCGTCCCATGGACATTGACGCCATCTCCACCTCTACCCTCGTGGCAAGCTCACCCCAGCGGAACGCGACTATCGGTTCAAGAACAAACTCTGCCTCTACTGTGGCAAAGCAGGTCATGTTGTCGACGCCTGTGATGCTCGCAAGGCCAAGCATGGCAATCAGGGAAAGTCACGCCGAAGACTACTTAGTTCCAGAATCTTCGGCGACGGATGGAACAGTTCCCGCTTCCTCCCGTCGCTCCCACCAACCTTCATTCGTCCAAGCCACTACCGGCGAATGGATTCTTGGTGCTACGAAGGCCCCTAGGTTTACTTTACATTCCCATGTTCTATCAGATCGCTTAACAGAGTTCATTTCTTCATTCCTGTCACTCTGTCATTCCCTAAGCGTCCGAAGATCAAGACCTTTGCCTTTGTGGATAGCGGCTCCACCAGCTCTCACATTTCCGACACCTTTTCTTCTCGACACTCCTTACCCCAATCTCTCAAAGAATTTCCAGTCCCCATCTACACGATCGATGATCGCCCCCTATCCTCCGGTCTCTTAACGCACGATGTCGTCACTCTTTTAAAAGTCCGCGATCACACCGAACACATACGGTTAGGCGTTGTTTCTATGCCCTACCCCGTACTCTTGGTCTAGATTGGCTCAAGGAGCATAATCCATCTATCGACTGGACTCGCGGTCAACTCTCGCTATCCTGTTGTGGTGCCAATCATGACTTTCCTGTCTCTGCCTTTGGCAAAGGCTATCGTCTTGCAAGTCCATCGGCTTCCTTCACCTGTTCTGTCACCTCTGTTGGGCTAGGCCTCCGTCTTAGCAACAAGTGCTCTGTTTCGAACTTACCTGACCTCACACCACGTGCTGTCACGGTTCCTTCAACCTTCCCTGGATATATTTCTGCCAATGCGGCCTCGTTATCCTCTATTCTTCGTCCTCCTGTTCGAACCGGCCTCAGTCGCAAAGAACTCCATGCTATTTGGGCTTGCCCACCACCACCTCCAGCACCTGTCTATGGTCCTCCTAACAAGCCACTTGACATCGCCGTCGTCAGTTCCATGCGTTTCCGGAAATACGCGAAGAACCAGGACGTCTCCTGTATCTGGTATACCTCTAACGGCGAACTCGATGTTCGCATCAATGCTCTTGGCACTGATTCTCCACGCCCGGTAGCAGTGATTTCATCATACCTCCTCCCGAAC
This sequence comes from Hypsizygus marmoreus, assembly GCA_013433165.1. Classification (NCBI taxonomy): domain Eukaryota; kingdom Fungi; phylum Basidiomycota; class Agaricomycetes; order Agaricales; family Lyophyllaceae; genus Hypsizygus; species Hypsizygus marmoreus. The sequence goes on along the minus strand of CM024092.1, from coordinate 2,318,030 downwards.
CTCCTCCTCCTGAACCTCCTCCGGCCCAGACCACCACATCCACACCATCTAATCCACACGCCATCATCAATGACAAGAAGAAGAGGTCCGCAACCTGGTACCCCCAAAGTACCACTCCCATCTCGATGTTTTTGACCCCATCGAAGTCAAGAAGTTACCTCAGCATCGTTCTTACGACATCAATATTGACATCGAAGATGGGAAGACACCTCCTTTCGGCCCTATCTATTCACTCTCGGAAGAAGAACGCAAAGTCTTGTTTGAGTATATTGAAGAACAACTCGACAAAGGATACATTCGTCGTTCCACCTCCTCTGCCCTCGCCAATCCTCTTCATCAAGCGCAAGACCAATGACTTACGTCTTTGCGTGGACTACCGCGGCCTTAATGCCATCACAAAGAAGAATCGTTACCCACTCCCCCTTACCTCCGACCTCATCGATCGTGTCCAAGGCTGTAACCAGTTCACGGTTATCGACCTCAAGAATGCTTTCAATCTTGTTCGAGTCAAGGAAGGCGACGAATGGAAAACAGCTTTTCGAACTCACCTTGGCCTTTTTGAATACACCGTCATGCCCTTTGGCCTCACCAATGCTCCCGCTACATTTCAAGCTTTCATCCAGGACACTCTACGCGACGTACTCGATATCTCATGCGTCGTGTACTTGGACGATATTTTAATCTACTCCCGGCCCGGTCAGGACCATGACGCACTTGTCTTGGCTGTTCTCGATCGCCTTCGCGGAGCCAATCTTTTCGCTAATGCCAAGAAATGCGAATTCGACAAGTCCCAGGTTGAATATCTTGGTTTCATCGTCTCTTCGAAGGGTGTCCAAATGAACCCCAAGAAACTCGACACCATCTCCAAGTGGCCTACACCCACCTCCGTCAAAGAAATTCAGCAATTCCTCGGTTTCACGAACTTCTATCGGCGATTCATTCATCATTATGCTGACACTGTCCTTCCTCTCAATCAATTAACCAACAAGGAGTGTAAAATCAAATTTCCCGGACTTTCAACTGCCGCCCACGGCGCGTTCGAGAAGTTAAAACTGGCCTTCACGACCGCACCAGTACTCCGTCATTTTGACCCCGCCTGCCATCCACACTCATTTCCGATGCATCCGACTTCGCACTCGCTTCCATTCACCTTCAACCAGACGAGAATTCCCTTCTACATCCAGTCGCCTTCTATTCCCGCAAGTTCTCTCCAGCGGAAATCAATTACGACATTCACGACAAGGAACTCCTCGCCATTGTAGAAAGCTTTCGTGATATGCGTTCCTGGCTCATCGGCTCTCCCACTCCCATCGCCGTCATATCCGACCACAAAAACCTTGAATATTTCATGTCTGTCCGCACCCTCAATCCGGCAGGCACGCTGGTCTATGTTTCTTTCAGAATTCAATTTCCAACTGACTATGCACCTGGACACAAAAACCCTGCGACGGCCCCTCCAGACGCCCTGACTTCGCACCTCGAGAGGGAGATGAAGTCCTTCAACATCAGAACAAGGCCTTGCTCACCAACTTCCATCTCGAACGCCTTTTTCCACGCAGTGCTCCGTCAGCGGCATCACCTCCAAATCCTCCATTTCCACCATCTCCGCCCTTTCTACCTTCAATCTTGACAATTCCGAGTTCCTCGAAGAGTTCAAAACCGCTTTCCGCAATGATACCGAATGGCGTGAAGCAATGATCAAGGGTGATGAGTCCTTTTCCACCCAAGATGACCTCGTTTTCCACAATGGTCGACTCTTTGTTCCTCAACCTCTTCGAGCTAAAGTCCTCTTCTCACGACATGACTCAGCACTTACCGGTCATCCTGGTCGTGCCGGCACCTTTGATCTGGTCGAGCGAGATTACTCTTGGCCCGGAATGCGAAGATACGTGCGAGCATATGTCAAGTCATGCGACCGCTGTCCTCGATCCAAGAACCCACTCATAAACCCTATGGCCTTCTCCAACCTCTTGATATCCCCGATCGTCCTTGGCTCTCCATCTCCATGGATTTTATAAACTCCCTGACTCTCACGGATACGACTCCATTTGGGTCGTATGTGATCGTATGACCGAGCCGCCCATTTCATCCCCATCCGTGAATCTATGGATGCACCTGAACTCGCTCGCCTCTACCTTGATGTGTTTTTCGATACCATGGATTCCCTCAGTCCATTGTCTCTGACTGTGGATCTGTCTTTGTCTCCTCTTTCCTCACCCATCTCATGAAGCTATGCGGCACTAAGATGAAGCCCTCTACAGCATCATCCTCAAACCGATGGTCTTACGGAACAGACAAATCGGACCCTCGAGACTTACATTCGATCATTCTGTTCCTATCAACAAGATGATTGGCTAGACTACGCACTTGCGGAATTCACATTCAACAACTCTGCGCCTCTATCCAAACCTCTCCTTTCTTTGCCAATCTCGGCTACCATCCGACTTGATCTCGGCTCCGCATCACCGAGCGCACCACAAATCCAGCAGCCACCGAACTCGCCGAACACCTCCAAACTATTCATATGGAGCTCAAGGCCGAACTTGCTCATTCCAACGAGTTCATGGCAAAACTATGACAAGCATCACTCCATCCAAGTCGCCCAAGTTTTCCGCTGGTGACCAAGTCTGGTTATTACGTCGGAATATCAAGACCACACGTCCTTCTGACAAACTCGACTACCGCCGTATCGGTCCCTTCGAAGTACTCGATCATCGTGGTCACTCTTCATACCTGCTCAAACTCCCCACCTCATTATCTCGACTTCACCCCGTATTCCATGTTTCCCTCCTCGAACCTTACACCTCTCCTTCGATCATTCCCGATCGCGTCAAGATTGATTCCGCTCCTCAAGTACAAATTATCCCCGATCTCCCACGCGACATTCTACGATCATCGATAGTCGCCGTGTTGGTCGCCGATTCGATTACTTCGTCCATTGGAAGAATCTCCCTGACTCCGAAAACTCTTGGATTCCATTTTCTGAAGTACCCAACACACTCTACGAGATTTTAGAACGCTTCCATCAACGAAACCCTTCACGCCCTCATCCTCCTCGTTTCGACTTCTCTTCCACTCCTCGACCTCTCATCGTTTCCTTAGCACCCACTGCGGAATCTCCTCCTCCCAGTCACTACAATCCCTCGAGATCTCCATCACCACCTCCTGGTCCCTGGCAACGCGATTACCAACCGCCGATGCAAACCACCACACACTCAGGACGTGTCACGCATCCTCCCAAATCCAAGGATTACGCACACTCCATCCTCAAGAAGGGAGCAGTGTAATGAATCTCTCTCGCCACGTCGACAAGTCCATTCCGAAATCCGATCCGATCTCCGATCCGCGACACGCGACGCGTCTCTCCACCTATCTCGAACCCTTCGATACGCACGTCTCGCACTGTTCTACTTTCTATACATACAACCACAGTATGTCTTCCGATATGACTATCTGCGACGATCCCTCACCTATCTCATAACATATCTACTTCCTATCATTTATCTCACCTCTCTGTCATTTCCTAGACTTCTCTGGACATCAGTTTATCTATAAAAGCCCTAGTACTTTTTCCATGTATTCTTGTAGTGCCAACTCAGTGTTAATCCCACTTGCACCCTAAATTTCCTTCATCCAACCTTCTTAGTAAATCCTACAAAGTCTTCGAACAACAAAGTCTTCACTGTGTACTCGTGTTTACTCCCTGATAATCAACCCTCATCTCTTTCGTCTGGATCTTAACAAAGCAGCGCGATGCGAACCAAGATTGATAGTATTGAGGCCTTTTCTACACCGACATGCAGGCTGCAGAATTCACAGGCGGCTATGACTTTTCCGTCTTCCTCGAAGGTGGGGTACGAGTCACGACAACTCTGTACCATCTGGAAGGTGGCGATCGATCCTGGCAAATATGTGGTGTTGGCGGCCTTCCGAGGCATTGAGGAGTCGGATGGGACAATGAAGTAGCTGAGAAAGAGTAATATCAACACGGTCTGAGGTAACAAAGCGTAAGTATGCATCCTGACATAAAGGACGAGCGCAAAGAGCTACGGTATGGTGAACGCGATCTGAACGCGATTGATCGATGGTGAGCGGCATCACGGCCCTCAATTCCGGGAAGGTGCAGCCAAACAGACCCCAACGTACCCATTGATTTTCCGGAATTTAGCAGGTGTTGCCCCCTGGGATGCCGAGCACTTGCCGAGCCCGAATTCGCTATGCTCACGCCTCCGATTAGATAACGTTTCTAATCTTATCAGCATCTTTTGTTGCAGATTCAACTTGAACTTCGTTTCCTTCCCTACCATCTTTATATTCTTGTATTCTGCTCGATGAGTCGTCGCTCGTTTCAAACCGAGAAAATTATTTTGTCATGGTGGTGCTTGACATTGTTTCTACACCATCAGTGATTTGAGGAGAAACATAGCTACCTAGATAAGACCATATCCATTACAAAATCAGAGGAATTAAAATCATGATGCTGCACACTATGACAATGCTTTTATTGATAGGCAGTGAGGATGCATACTGCCATAGTCACATTAAATACTTTCCATGCCAGCCACATAAGTAGTACGAGAGGGACAATCCAAATATTTCTGCTGTGAAAGGTGATGATGGCAGCCACATAAAGAGTACAAGAGGTACAATCCTGATATTATTGCTGTGAAAGGCAGTGATGTCAGCCACATAAGGAGTATGTGAGGTACAATTCAAATATTCTTGCTGTGAAAGGTGGAGAGGTCAGCCACATAAGGAATACGAGAGGGACTATCCAAATATTTCTACTGTGAAAGGTGATGATGGCAGCCACATAAGGAGTACGAGAGGTACAATCCTGATATTTCTGCTGTGAAAGGCAGTGATGTCAGCCACATAAGGAGTATGTGAGGTACAATTCAAATATTCTTGCTGTGAAAGGTGGAGAGGTCAGCCACATAAGGAGTACGAGAGGGACAATCCAAATATTTCTGCTGTAAAAGGTGATGATGGCAGCCACATAAGGAGTACGAGAGGTTCAATCCAAATATTTCTGCTGTGAGAAGGAGATAGATTGGTGGAATAGATGAATCTTGCCCAGATAGGCAGAAATATTTGGATTAAACCTCTCGTACTCCTTATGTAGCTGACCTCTCCACCTTTCACAGCAAGAATATTTGAATTGTACCTCACATACTCCTTATGTGGCTGACATCACTGCCTTTCACAGCAGAAATATCAGGATTGTACCTCTCGTACTCCTTATGTGGCTGACCTCTCCACCTTTCACAGCAAGAATATTTGAATTGTACCTCACATACTCCTTATGTGGCTGACATCACTGCCTTTCACAGCAGAAATATCAGGATTGTACCTCTCGTACTCCTTATGTGGCTGCCATCATCACCTTTCACAGCAGAAATATTTGGAGTCCCTCTCGTATTCCTTATGTGGCTGACCTCTCCACCTTTCACAGCAAGAATATTTGAATTGTACCTCACATACTCCTTATGTGGCTGACATCACTGCCTTTCACAGCAAGAATATTTGAATTGTACCTCACATACTCTTACGTGGCTGACATCACTGCCTTTCACAGCAGAAATATCAGGATTGAACCTCTCATCTTCTGTACACCTGAACTCTTCTTGCTATCAAGTACCATTTAGAACAGAAGGATATAAATTACACTTCTCATATTCTGTATGTCATTGAACACTAGCATGTACCCTGAATTGTAACAGCTCATTGCGAACCATCCAGGTCTCATTGCTCAGCAGTTCCTGACAAAAGTTATGACGTGACCATCCATTTCGTACATAAACACAAGAAAAATATATATTACAAACATTACGCCGGCAGCAGGTCCAAATTTGACCAAAAGTACAAAGCAATGCCGATCGCACCCGAAAACACACCTAAGAACATATAAGCCCATATAAACCAATCACCCATTCTGTGGCATCTCAGATGAGAAGTAAAGAAGAAAAAAATGAAAAATGAACAAAATGGAAGAAGCGCAACAGGGTGCAATCCGTCCCTGGTCCGCAACCCCATCCCCGCCCCACCTCAAAAAATCACGCCTTATAAGCAAGCCATCCTGAGGGCGTCGTATGTTGACGCAGCCAAAAAAAGTAGATGCAGCCCCAGATTAAATAGTATTTAACGTGGTCCGTGCACAATTCACGTGATCAGAAAGAGCGCCTGTTCCCAACGACTTGCAATGCAGCCCAGCTGGCAACACTCAGCAGCCTGCAGGCTCCAGGATTCACTTGGACTTGAAGGCCATCCCTGTGCATGGGGCCGCTGAGGGGCAACTCAGACCTTGCTTACCTGACCGATTGAGTTCCTTTCTCATTATTAGACTGTTTGGGATGCAATATCAGGAACGGAGGGCTGGGGAAAGTAAATGACAGTGAAAGTGGTTCATATTTAGCAACTGAAGTACGATTTAGTAAAAAATAGTGGGCTGGTTGTCAGTGCGCAATTAGAGACTACACTGGAATGGAGTTGACGACAGGGTTGATGGTGAGGACATGGCTGGGGAGGCCAAATCTGCGAATGATGTCGTTGAGTAAGTCTCGGTAGCGCTTCTTCAGGGCAGACACAGGTCGTCGAATAGAGGTGTAATGAGATACAAAAGAGCACACTGAAGGGGCTGATGCGCGGCCCGGACAAGGTCGCGGAAGGCGGCCATCCATGCGACGTGGGAGGAATAACATTGAGGACTACGGAAACAGGTTGTTGGTGGTGAGATCGAGTGAGGTGCGAACACTCACGGCGTGTAGCACATTCGATCCACGGGGCCATCAACATCTTCGGAAACACCTGTCAGGGGGGAGCGGACGAGGAGGAACGAGATCCAGGTCCATGACGTGATACACATGCATGTCATGAGTGACGAGCCAGTTGACCGAGTTCGCGACAGCAGTGCACCTAAGGGTGGAGCGCGAACGCGTCCATGGGGAATCGGGGTGAGGAGTGTTCGGCGAATTCACGAGGGATGGTTGACAACACGGAACGAAAGAAGGACTGGGGTCGTAAAGGCGGGATGTATAGGAGAACTGCAAGGGTGTCAGCATTGCGGGGGGGGCATACAGGATACACATACAATGAATTAAGTGTAGCAGAACAAGACACTAAGTGTAGCAGAACAAGACACTAGATGTGGACAAGCCTCAAGTAATGATTCTTGATAGGCCTGCACAGGGAGGATATTGCGGCTGCAGTGCAGCACTACGATGCTCCGATATCGACATCCTGTCGCGCCCTTCTTCCGTCCTAACTTCCGAACTTCCATGGGTATGAAAATTACGGCTGGAAAAAAGTAAAAACTTCATTAGGAGACGAAGCAGGCAAGGAAGCTGGATGTCTTACTTTCGAATGCTTGTTCTCCATTGCCTGTTTTGCGCCTCCGCTACATGCCTGCATTCTCTCTATCGCCAAATGGTGCCGCTATCTCTACCGAGTTCCTGTACCCACCCATCCTCGAACCATCGTAACTGCTGCATGGGAATTAGTACATTCAAGTTGTCGGTATTGACGGTATCGACGTCCGGGAGAAGCAGAACCACCGGATGGGGCGTGTCCCTGCACACCAAACATTTCGTGGTGCATTCCGAACTTCCGAATTTATGGAACATCTTGGGGGGCGATATCGTTAGAGGAGGAATCATTAGTACGGTGCTCTGCCAAGTTGAGATTGAGTTAGGAGCGTGTACTATAAAAAGGGGTGAGAGGGAGCTCACCGCTTCCTCATTCCCTTCCTCTCCACATTCCTCCTCTTCCCGCCCTCTCCTCTTCCTGTGGCATCATGTCGTGCCCTCCGTCCTCTTGAGGGCTGTCGAGATGAATTCTCATCATCCTATCTGGGCCATTGCGCGTGAGTATCGGTGCTGCGAAGGTGGTGCTGGATACGTACCTGGGATTACGGCTCTTGTTCCTTCTCTTGCTCTCCTCAACGCAATAATGTATGACTACGGGTTGAGCCAGGAGGTTGCGGGGTGTGCGCGGTAAGGTTCGACGGCCAGAAGATGGCATCAGAAATCCCCGCTTAGGATCCACAAAGTTGTGCGGTAGGCGTGTTGACGTTGAGTTAGGGGCAGGCGGTGGTTGATAGAAAAAGTGGATGACTTACGAATCTGAGATATGCGCAACGGTCCTTCACAATCTACCGCTGTCTGTCAACCAAGAAAATACGAGAGGTGGGGAATCACCAAGGTCTGGGATTCATTGGGTCATATATCAGCAGGAACTGAATAACAAACGATGCAGGGTTTTTCTTTGCCCTTCATTCATGATTTGGCGCTTCGCAAGTTCTTCTTCCGCACTTCGCCATTCATATCTTGGGTCGCCGGGTCTTGCAATGGTGATGCTGCTGCTGAAAGCACTTGTCGCTTCACTAGATGATAGGTTTCTGGGTACTTTAATTCCGCCGCAAAGAACATTCATTGCGCTTTTCTGCTTAAAAAATCTCAAGTTCCAAGTCAACTACTATTCCTCGTATCAGTGCGCAGGTTCTGCTGCTGGGTGCATCATACACTGACATTTGGAGCAGTGACTCGGTAGATGAGCCTCCGATGTGAGTCGCTCCTGTTGCCATGTCGTCAAGCATTGGCAGTGCTTGCAGGCCGCAGCATGTCTGCGAACTGGCAAGCGGCATAAGAAACATATCCGAGGTAATTCAGCCACTGGCGCACATACCTGCAGGCGCCGGCTCAGGCAAGTCTCCAACCCACATTCCCAATCTATATTGCGCAACCAGGTTCATGGTTGTAAAATGGATGCTCCCGTCCCCGGAGGCTGATGGTGGCGGGCTGGAACCACTGATAAGTCGTGTAGATAAGGATTTATGAGATGCCTGAATTTACTCTGCTGTGACTGCTGCTGCTTGCAGCGAGCGGGTCACCAACTGCGGTGCAGTTGGGATCTGAATTAAGCGGCGACTCAGCAGATAGACCGCTGGCCTCAGAATTTGATTCCTGCGCTTGGATCTGCAGTTCGTTTTTGCCATCGCCTAGGGATTCAAAGGGGGACGACATTGAGGATAGATCCCTTGGGAGGCTCTCGCTACCGCCCCGCTGGCAGTTGCAACTTTCAAGTTGGAGCCTGAGAAAATAGAGCGGCAGCCTGAGCAAAATATCACATGCCTCAACTAACTGAGTTCGAAGTGAAAGCGCTTCCAGTTCTTGAAGAAGCTCTCTGAGTGAGTGTCCTAATCTTGCTGCTGCCCCCTGAGTCGGAGTCGCTGCATATAAATCATGCACATTGTTATCGGCTGCAACGATCTTTCAAAAGATGCAACTCGAGGAAGTTCAGCGTTCGACCCCTGTAAGAAAGCGGATGATCGGCCCCTAGGCACGAGATTGGTCCACATTTGTATCGTCCGATGTCATATCTGCAAATCTGGACTGGAGCAGATGAAAATCTCGCAAATCGGACGCCATCTGTTTAGGTCTGTTCATATTGGGTCAGTTTTGCTCATCGGATGGTTCGGTTCTGGTAGGTTTGGACGGTTATAAATGTGTTTTTTATTATCAAATTCGAGAATACAACAATACAGAGGAATATGAAGTACGACAAATAACAACCTCTGCCCGTCGCCTTCCCAGCCAGAGCACGTCGGCTGCAGGATTGCACATGTCACTCCCACGACCCAACCCTAACGTTATGGCCTCCAGAAACGAGTGCGGCCCATCCGTCGTGTCGAAAAGAGTGGCGGAATTCAGGTGACACGCTACGATTGCGACATTCGAGGCAGGCGGGAATTGTGTGATGTAGTGTACGTCGTGGGCCAGCTGCAGAAGTGCATATTGGGTGCGCATCAGAGTTCGAGGAGGTGCGGGAGCAGAAGAACCACATACCATAAATGCCATCTTCAGGTTCCCATTGGCATGAGTTTGCAGCTAATCGGGGCCAACAATTCGTTCTGTAGTATAGTACACGATGTGGACATTAGATGAGAGGAAGGGAGGGAGGATGTGGATGCCGAGCTGTGTGGTCATGCAGCTATGGCATGATGCCGTCGTCTACTCGGTCCATATCTGCGATGACGAGGTAAGTATCGTGAGAATGGGGTACAAGAAGAAGTGAATTAACGTAACAAAAAACTGAAGCGAACCCACCCTGTTTCCTTGAGTGTTGTGTTCCCTCGATGCTTCAGATGTTTCAGAACATCGATGTAGCTTGAAACAACTTGCAAAATCTGTTGAGAAAGTATCAATAGCTAGTTAAGAAACGGATACTCCAGTAAGAACTTACGAGACGCATCGTCAAGCCACGTATCATGCAGCACATGCCAGCTGAGCAGACAACATCACTTGAAAGAACCAAACCCCCCTACTGTACCTAACAATCTACCTCAACAGTAGAAGTTGTCGAGCTTAGAGAAGATCAATGGCCAAATTAAAGTCGAAGTCAAGGTGATACGAGAGAGGAAGAGACAATGAAGAGTTCGAGCGAGACCGTTTGATGGATTTTTTGGATGTTGCTGCAGAATGGAACAAACATGGGACAAACAAGTCGCGAGTCTATCGGCTTGCAAGTTGATGCACTTTGCAACGAAGTGAGATGGAACTCAACAGATCTCGACAGACGGAATCGTTTGAGTCCAATCAGAGCAGAAGTGAACAGATGGAATCGGACCAATGTTCTTAAATTTAAAAAAATTTCAATCATAACTGCAGGAGTCAATATCTCGACTGCCGCCGTACATGCTGTCAAACTCCAACTCTGCACCATCATCCCCATCGCCTGCGTCGATTCGGTCGTCAAACGCAAGCTGCCCATAGTCGCGGACTCCATCTTCGTTCCCGTTATCGAAGTCAATAGAGTCGTCAGTACCATACCCGGCTTCCTTCTCCATTGGGGCTCCTTCCGCCGCGTCGTCCCCTATGATGTCTATTGGAGCCAACGTAGCATGTTTGCAAACGCCGTCTTCTGAACCCGCTGCTGCATCTGCAAGGTCATCCTCATCTTGCAAGGCAGCTTCAGGCAGCTGCGGATCAACCATCGGGAGACCCCCATTCCGCCGGGTGTAAAGATGGCCAACTCCGAGACCCCAATGGTATCGCATCAGCATATCGCGGTCAACGAATCTAATCTCTGGTAAGTGATAGGATCTTGCGAGCTTACGGCTCAGATGTGCGCGCACCGATTCACATAATAGAGCACCCAATCTTTCCGATCCTGAGCAAACTTCGACCGCCCAATCCCGTCAGGGTATTGTTTTCCAGACGAAAATTTTGGAATAACATGGCATGCGCGTAGTATCTGCCCAGGATCCACAAATCCAAATGCCCCAGGGCATGTTCGGCAGAAGCGGAGTTGATCAAGTATGCTCGCCGACCAGCCTCGATCGGCGCGCACGTCGTTCACTGGCTCAAACCACCTCACCCATAGAAAATATAGTCGATGAGGTTTGGCATCCACCTTGCCGCCGATACTTCCACCGTATATGAGATTGACGTGGTAAATGCCAATAACACGGGCATATCGATATTCATGGTGTCCTCGGGATCGCGGTTTCGAGTCGTCAGCAAGAAGCATTATATCACAGTGGTCGGTATTGGGGTTAATAGAATCCTGAGCTCGTCGCACATCGTAGGTCGTGTAGTTGATCCGCATGACGTTGTGCCGGAACATGGTGTCCTTCTTGAAGTATAAGAACGAAGGATCCAGGTCGCATTCAGGGTGCGCATGGTCTGCAGATCCAGAGTCCTTGTCCGACCGGAGAAGCGCATTCAGTCTGGTAAGAGGTGATCTTTAAGGTTATGGAAGAAACCCTGACATTGGACAAAAAAAGATCAACACAGAGCTAAAATAAGTCGTTGTGAGTTACCTGAATGGCTGGATCTCCGGAGTTGTCACTCAAAAATGTCCCGATATGCTGAGGGTTATTTTCCGTGACGCCAATATGATGATGTTCATCGGCATTACCACTCAGTATTGGAGAAGCATCGTCGGGAACGGGCGGGGCGTGCATCGAGAGTTTTTGTCGAATGTGCCTGATGCGCGCTTGGCGGCGCTCAATTTGTGCAAGCTGCTTCTTGTACGCCTTCTTGGATGTTCGCGGTATCGTCCTTTGGGTGTGCGATGTTCCAGTTCCCCCTGAAAGTCACGGTCATGTCATTGCTAGTGAGCATTGATATGCTGAGACTTAAAGTTGGAAACATACAGATTCAGTGGAATATGAGTCCGTTGTTCCAAATTGCTTGATGGTCTCGACGTAGTCACCAAGGGCATGGGCTTTGTATGACCGTAGAAGGTGAACCCTTTCCTTCGACGGCCACTGGGAGCTTGCGCACCATAACGACACTTAGCCGCGTCTGGCTTTGAAGAGTTTGTTGCCTTACCAGGATCATTTCCCTTCACTTCTGCGGCTCCTGCAGCAGTCGCTGTAGCATCCTCATCCGCAGGGTGCTGACCCCGGTTTGCAACTGAAGGGTTATCTCCCAGCCCAATGTCTTCGCTGTTCCCGCTGGCAGGTCCTTGCGCTTTCGAAGGTTCAGCACTTGCATTTCTAAAACCCTTGCTCCTTGCGTACCAGGACTTGTCCTCTTCCCCTTTGTGCCTTCCCCTGCAGTCTGCACCGCAGCCCCCATGGGCTCACTCCCATTTCCACGGCGTTCAGAAGACTCACTCCCATTTATGACTGTACTATCTCCCGTTTCAATCTCTGTGCTTTGGCCGCGGGGGGTCCTTGATCACGAAGCTTCAGCATTCTTCAATTTGAAATGTGCCAAAAGTTTACCAGAATCTTTTTCCTTCCCCTTCGAACTGTCCCCTACCACCGGCGCCGCATGTTCCGTCGCCTGACTCTTATTGCCGACTGCTTTCTTGCCTTTCCGAGTGGCCGAGGTATTTTTCCTTTTCCCTTTAGCCGGTCCTTGCATGCCCAAAATGTCAGCAGCCTTGAATCTCGAAAGGACCGGAAATTTACCAGGTTTCTGCCTCTTCGTATTCGTACTCCCGCTAATCTGCTTTGCCTCATCCCCTGCAGCCGCACTCCCAAGTTCAATGAGTTCGTCACCTTCTTCTACGGTCTGATTACTATCATGGTCTCCAGCAGTCTGGTTACTTGTCTCATTCGCAGTCGAGGAACTCGCACTGGCAGCATGGGCCGCGTTCGGGCAGCAGCCTCTCTTGCAAGTTCCTTTGTGTTGAATGCTGCGCATGTTTTCGTGGCAAACAATCGCCAGGACTGTCCGAGGATCGTGAGTTCATTGTCCTGGATTGCAAGAGTTTTATCACTGTGCATTCTAAGCTTTGCCAATCCATGCCAATGAGCAAGGTGAAAAAGGAGCCGCGATATTTGGGAATTATATGGTTCCGGAAGGAGTCCTTCAAAGGCAGGGATAGCACACTACAACATTGGGGAGTGAGAAAAGTAGTCAGTTGTGGACGGAGTGAAGCGCTAAACCTGGAGAAAATCCTCGTAATTGTGAGCAGCCATTTGTTTCAGCTCTGAAACATTAGTAGAAAATCTCCTGATCGTGTCGCGGCCAAACGATGGGATCTGCCGGAACCTGCCAATGATAAAAAGTATGAGGCATCTGCAATAGTGGAAAAAAATGTGGCAATACCGCCTGTCAAGCTCATGGAGAAGATTTGGATCGAGCGCGTCCAGGATACGAAAGAGGTGGATGAGAGTTGCCTTCCAGGCACCAATTTCGACCTCATGCATTAGATCAACAACAAAGATCTTGAAGAGGTCAAAGCCAAGACGCGATAACCGATCTGAGAAAGCATTCTGGATATTTCAAGGTAAGTAATGCACATTCGAAGTCATATCGCATATCTTACTAAAGTCGGCACAAGGGACTCAGGTTTCATTTGTCGTTCAACATACGCACTGTTGACTGCGAAGTTTGTGGGGCCGTAGATTGCTGTACGCGACACTGATATTTTATGGCGCCGTGCAAAATCATCCACTCGTGCCTTGTCATGTCTTGTGTTCCGATCGCTTTTGCTTCCAAGGAGGTATATGTTGGATTTTTCGACCTTGCACCGTGGGCAGGGACGGAGTCCCATTTGTCTGATTCCACACATGAGTATCCTGAGGAATTACAAAAAAGTGAGATAATGACAAGGTAGTGCAGTGGTTCCGTCTCACTTTTCAGGATAGTCTGCGGAATATGTGAAGATCCGGGGATAAAATCGTCGCATCAATCCATCGGGGCACTGAACGACGATACCATGTTCATACGCGTGAAGGAAGGACTCATCGAGGAGCAATCTCCATTGCTCATGAGTGAGTTCGCGGTGGCAATGAGCCATGAAATCAGGGCTCAGCTTCTTACCACCGAAATACGGAGTGGCAAAGTCCTTGAATTCATCTGGGAGCTGACAAAGGCACTTAAGTAGGGCCTGACTCAGTGGAAGGCATGAAAACTCACCCGCTCAAAATAGGCCACATGTTCAAATAAATTGTGGGTTGGTTTGCACCGTCGGTACTTCGATTCATTGCCGAAAGCCATATATAATGGCCATAGCTTTGCATTCCCGAAACTTGTCAGGTGCGTGGCATCTGACCAAAACATAAGCGCAACGACGACCCGGGGAAGGGTACATCCTGGTTCTCTGGGGCTGCACTGCAGCTCCTGATGAGCAGTCTTGAAAGAAGCCGATGTGTAACACTCTCCGTGAAGCTGGATTGGTTGAGTGTTGGGCATTGGCTGCCAGAACAAGTCGAATGGTTCGTAGTGGAAATGTTCACCAGAATGCCGGAGTTTGTCCTCAATAACAGCCATCAGCGACCGATGGTAAAACCCAGCAACAAGATAATCCTGAGCTCCAGGATCAGCTGTGAGTCGATGAAAAGGGACTTTGATCGTGACTGATCGACAGCGCCACCCTGCGTCTTCATCGACCCATTCACCTTCATCCCACTCATTGACGGCCAGTTCGCGGTTAATTTGTGCCCAGTTTGCGGTACGAATATCTTCCAGCACGAAAGCGCCGTCCTTAAGGATGGCGAGCAGCCTTTTAAAGTCACCTTGTGACTTCTGGGCACCACCGTTCCAGTACCAATCCCCGAGCGCGAAGGAGCTCTGATTTGGATAGGGATGAAACTCTGATGGTGATGGTGTCGGGACAGTGGCAGGTGAAGACGGCGGTGCGAAAGATACCTTGGGATCCAGGATGTTAGATAACATGGCTGCGGTGGTGTGTCGCTCGGGATCATGACTGGGAAGTGTACGCCGGCCATAGTATCGTCGAAACAAACCAAATGGGTTGCAAGGTGTATCGATATATTCATCTGGAGCCGGCTCCTCACGATCAATAGTAATCTCGTCGGGATCTGGAGAAGGAGATGGGGGAGGGGGGGGTTTCAGGCACTGGCAGGACTGGCTGGGGCAATATATCTTTTAGCGTTTTGTCATGCATCGTGAAATTTGGATCGCGGAGATGCGAGGGGAGGGTGCGCCTGCGCTTGGTGGTCGTCTAACCATTTCATCTTCGTCACCCTGAGTCTCATCTTCTATGGAGGATGGTTCGTCAATGCATAGTGCGCTGGCGCCTGCCTGGGTATCCTGTGCCATAAGTCAAGCTGGGCCCTGCATTATGATATACATTTAGAAATCTAACCTGCATCCTGATGGCGGACAGACCAGGGAGCCCAGAGTCACCGCCCCTTGTAGTCGTAGTTTGCGAGTTTTGGCATCTCTGGCCTTCCGCAAAGCAGTCGCGAGAAGTGATTTGTTAGAGCGACAGGTGTTTTGGTGGTTCTTGAAAGCACCCGGGGATGTGAACGTTCTGTAGCAAGAACACGTCGCAACAAATGTCGAGCTATCCATTTGCTACCTTAGGAGAGTCTGAAGGCAGGAAGTGTAAGATCCTCGTGTGCAGACATTGCTGCTGCTCCAGTGGGATGTTAACCGTGGTCTAGGCTAGTCGTCTGAGCCTTGTAGTAAAACAAAGGTAACCGGCTCCGAGCCGACTCACTGGTGGCAACCAGGCATGTTCATGGCGTAGCCGTCAGGGTCCACCCTGTGCCTGGGATTGACGATCAGCATCGCGACGATCTTCATGGCGGATAGTTCGAGTCACAAGTGGATATGTTGGCACTAGTAATGATATTCTGGCTACTATGGGGTACTATATGACGCGGATGGTGTGATAACTGGTGGATGTATGGTACTCTGCAGCCCTAGGTTGCACCTCCACGACAATGAGCTTCAACTTCGCAATGTCTACACCGCCATTTGTCAGCCACATGTGAGGCATGTGGGAACAACCACGTCAACAGAGATTTTCGCCACCTGAATTCCAGCTGAATTTATTCTGGCTGCCATGGTCAATTCTGACTAATAGCATTCTGGAGCCATGTCCAGGTGGTTTCAGGTAATTTTTTGACGTTGTGGAAGGGTGTATAGTCAGGTATCTTCCTCGTCTGAAAACTCATGGTGTCTTGCTGCATAGTCACCTGAGAGTTCCATGGACAACCTCCTGGAATTCAGAACGGTGTTCAAGCTCTTATTTATATACCAATGCCCTGTGTACAAGGTGGGGCAGATGTTCGGAGATAAAAAATTTGAATTAAATATGTTAGCTAGTACACGGCGTGTCGAGGGTACATTAAAAGTTAATACAGAAAATGTCAGGTTCAGAGAAGCAGATACTACAGACTATCAGTGTCGATAACACTACGTCGAACCCTGCATAGCAAACTGCTTTACTTATCCCAGTTCCACTGCAATGCACAACCTAAAGAGAACAGAACATGTCAATATAGAGCAGGGGAGGGAATCAGAGGAACGTACTTGCCTTTCCGCCATTACCAGAACTCCGTATCATTATATATATGGAGCGCACACTGCAGAACGGCACTAGATATCCTTCCATGTCGGGGCCGGGCAATGCGGGGCAGGGTCAAATAACTCACTGGAGGTTAATTCGGATGCAAGGCAGCGCTGCGGTGATGCGATGGGCACCACTTACGGTGATAGCATCACGTCTTGTTCACTGGTGGTCAATGTTAGCGTTGTTCAATAGGAGGTGCCAAAGGGGCAGCATCGACTTAAACACTTACCTCACAAAGTCTTTCCTCAAGGTGCGGGCTCCCGGTGAGTACGTGATGCCTCAATGTGTGAGCCCGTTGGTGGGAGTCTCTCTGTCAGTGTGTGCTTGATGACAAGGAATTCATTCATTCAGCCTTTGAAGAGGCAAGCATATGATTAGCATCTACCGAGAGAAGAGCAAATCGCCGACTCACCTGAATCCATGCCAGCTTCCCATAGGCTGCACCGCATCTTGTACCTGGTGGATAGTCGAGCGCGCCATGGAATGGGAGATGCGACTACGTGACGGTGGGCGTCGAGACATGCTGGAACTTGACCATTGAGCGTTTGAACATGAAAGGGAACCGATGAGGTCAAGATGAGGTGGCGATGAACCATGAAATGCTGGACTTTTTTCTCGTCGTACGATTTTTGGGCGGAGTTTGAACGACTTGGTGAATTTTCCAGGTTCCGCAAGTTTGCGTCGTCCGCTGAAGAACTCAAGAACCAGTGGTTCGTGGTATTTGCATTCTCTTACTTGACGTATATATTGTGAATGATACTATTTTTCTTCTCAAAAGTTATTTTACTGGTTTATGCAAGGCTGGTACAATCCAGCTTGAGACATGTAAACTTCCATGCCTCTTCTACCTACAGGATGCCTGGATTTCAGCTGGAGAGCTTACCTGGTCACAGGACCTGCTGATCCCCACATATTCTATCAAATATGTAAAATGGCTGTGGGTTGTCGTGGCTGGTGGCTAATTTGGGATTACCCTGAGGTCGGCTGGCTCACAGGTCATCATTTGCTGGATCAAAAATATTGTGGGACCTGCATTGATCATCTAAAAATTGGCTATTTGACAAATGGCGATGTAGATCACATAGCTGCAAAGACCGCTGCTGGCTCAGGCTGATGCAGAGCTTTTAAACCTTTCTGACCTTCTTTCGAACCCTTCCATGCGGCTTTGTCTTCAAGGTATCTGGAAAGGGGGTTAAGCTTTACATTACTAGCTCAAGGATTGAATGTCTCACTCGCTGGCATATCACCAGAGGACCCAACGAGAGCATCCTGGCTGGCACCAGGTACCTTCTCAACAACATCGCTGCCTCCAGGTTCATCTGAATCTGAGGAACTGGCAACATCTCGACGGTGCTTGTCAACCTTTCATGAGGGTTCGGGGATATAGTTCTTGTCCGACTCGTCGGCGTGGTCAACTTCCGGCTCACCCTCATCTAAATCCTGTTCCACATGTCTTGGCCGCCATGTCCCCATTCCCCATCCCTGCCATGAGCTTCGAAGAACAGCTTGTCCTCATAGGTGAGGCCATCAACACCTTTATCCCCTGACCAAGCCACACAAAGTCGGTGTCAGCACATGTTAATTAGAAGCAGCTTGAAATCTCACAGGCTGGAGGATGAGCCACTTTTCTAATGGCGTACCTAGGGCCTATCCATGCGAAGGTACGAGCTTCTTGAGGGTGGAGCACATCAAAGGCCTCTTGAGTAGGACTGCCTCTGAAAGTGTGCCTGATGGCCTTTTCAACGAGATCCGGTGTTGTGGCATCACATTCTCCCCTGATATCCTTTGCCCACGCCTCAGTTTTATATGAGAGGAGCGCACGCGCTTGCTGAGCCAAGAAGGGAAAGTACACCTCTCGTTTCGCATCTTCCCCAGTGATGACAACGCCGGACGAGCTCTCCAGCTCGAAGGAGGAAAAGAACCAACCAATTATTTGTCGAGAGCGCAAGCGGTTTTTGATGACACGCTGCCGCTCTATCATAGTATGCCGCGACCGATCATATTGCCAATCACCGAGCACATTTCCCAGTTCGAAATAATTGCATATGCATAGCAGATCCAGGACTCCTTCAAAGTCCTCGACATTTGGCACGTGGGTCATGTCTCTCTCTGGTTCCGGGTCAGCCAACGAATGAGAGCGTCACCTGAAGCTGATGCAATGATAAACTCACCAAAGCCTTCCGGAATGGGGACCGTCAAATGGTGGTGAAACAGGGCGAGTAGGCGAGTTAGAAGCATACGAGATGCGGCGGAATGTTCCGTGTTGGTGATGAAATAACTGCCCACGAAAGTGTGAAAGATACCGTAGATGGTATCGGACCGTCGCTGCACTGTAGAAATGGCCACCACGGCATATGGTATTTTCAGGTGTGACTACGAAATGGCCAGCATTTGGTCGCATGGCCCTGGCACTGAATCAACAAATTGAATGCATTATGAAGCACAAAAAAAAGCTCACAGGATATCCCAGGCTTAAGAACTACAAGCTCTACGTCCCACAGATCAGCATTCACGCTCTCCAAGTCAAACTTCCCCGCAAACAAATCAATGCTGGCAAACGCATCCCAGGATGCTCCGTGCTTTGGGCTTGCAAGCATCCACAGCTTTGTCCCCGTGTCGACTTGGATTATAGTGGCAAAGCCATCGCAATCGATGTGAATAGGGTGGTAGGCGCCCGCAGTAGCCGCCAATCCCCATCTAATCGACGTCATAGGTAAGTTTTCTTCTTTTTTACAAAATCCTCGGCCAAGAGCTTCAGCGAACGCAGCTGCATCACTGGAGTATTTCTGGGGTGGAAAGGGATCTGTTCCCATAGGGAAATCGAGACCATTGAGGGCCTTGGGGTTCTCGAGCCCTGCTGCCTTCACCAGATCGGGTGGGGTGCCGAGTTTATGGCGAATGTTGGGAGCACCGGCTTTTCGTGCTATTGACATGTCTAATGATGGTAAGAAAGACGTTAGCTAAGTGGCGTAGACAGATGGGAAAATAGATAGCTACCGTGGATAGTGACAGTCTTTTCGGGAACAACCTGAGAGCCTGTTGATCAAATGCATACTCCTTGTGAGGAATTCCTGTGATTAACAGATGCTGCTGCCGAAATATGGACATGATCTCTGAGTCGGGAAGCGCTTCATACTCTTCAAGCGAAATGCAACGGACACGGAGCTTGTGGGATCTGACAAGTAACGTGGCTGCCCGTCGACATAGAAGCTTCTGATCACCTCGTCGAGCTCATACATCCATTTCACTTCATCCGGGAACTTAAGTGACAAAGCATGGAATTAGAAAGGGTAAGACAATAAGAGAACAGATATTCTCACATGGAAAGAAGGCATGAACCAAAAAATCTCGTCCGTTCCTACGATAGGATATGAGAGTACCCTGTTACCAATGAGTTTCTGTTGGAATTGTTTGCTGGCTCAGCAGGATGATTCAGTAGTAGTGAGTGTGTGACGATTACCTTCTTCCCTCCTGCGATCTGGAGAGTCTGCACTCCAACGTCGTCATCCTGTAAGTCCACAGCCCGCGGGATTAATTTCAGAAAATGGACAGACAGGAGGTCAATATTGAACTTACGGAATCCTCTTGCGTCAGGTCAATTATCTGAATCTCCCTGAATTGCCGCTTGGAAATCATAGATAAGAACGTAACATCCCCGGTGGCTTCATCCTCCAGCGCCTGCTTCGCGATCTCGCCCTAGCGCGCCTTCGGGCTTCCAGAATCATACGCCGCCGTCGATCTGCGTCGATGGGTCGGGGCTTCTTCTTTTTCCCGAGTCCAACTTCGCCCGGTCATTCTTCGCGGCCCGATCTAATTGACCCCTTGTGGGCCTGCTGCTCGCATCATCTTGCGCCGATGGCAATATCATTTCGAGTGGTTGGAGTTCAGCTTCAGGCCCGCGGTTCTGAGCGAACCGTCAACGGAGAATCGAAGTTCATAGCCTCGATGTCAAGATGAATATCATCGGGTGTTGCGCCGGAGGCGAGATCTCCTGAGGGCGGGTGATCAACATTCATCCCAGGAGAGAGTGGAGGTGTAGACATTCTGGAATCTGCTCGGGGACTTGTGAATCGTTTAGGCTTGATGACGAGAAAGAGTCGGCGCGCGCATCAATAGTAAGTGCCGAACCTGGAGAAATTGTGGCCATGCTCGTGTTGATGGCACTTGCTAGCTGCGAGGCAGCTTCAGATGTGCTAGGAGCAACACTAGGAGATGGACCAGCTGCGATCGGGTTAGCAAGTGTGGGTGTTGGACTCCCGCCAGGGCGCCTAGTGGAATTGCTATCACTGTTCACCCCCTGCGTGGATGTGTACTCCATCGCAGGCACAGGGGACGGAGAATGCGAGACGTCGTCAATCATACCGGTAGAGGGTGGATATCCCGGCATGCCAGTACCAGCATCAGTAAACGGCGCCCCCGACCGAGGTGATAGGGCGGAATCTGAGTTCGTATCACTGGTGGTGGAAGGCTGAAGGTTGTTGGTATATTCCTCGTCATTCATAGGTGATACAGGTGCACCATGGCCAAGGGATGTAGGTACATCGGGCGCAGTAGTGATGTCCGATCGCATTTGCAGTGGGCCCGAGGGTGAAGACGGAGGGAGAAAGCCACCGGGGCGCACGGGATCTTCCAGTCCGGCGGGTGAATTGGCGCCAGGCAAAAATGTTCCCGATGGGGAGAACGAGTTAAGCAATGGTCGAGGTTCCACCCAATGCGGCGTGACGGACCTCGGCGGCGTCACTGATCCCCTTGATGGCTGATATGTAGGGAATGCAAGGACAGGCTCGCGGGAGCCAGATAAAGCACGGATAGGCTCGACGTAAGCAACGGATGTCCCCGGTGACCGGAAAGGTTCCTCAAGCCAGTTCTTCCCATCATCCAATGACAAACCATTGATGACCTCGAATGCTGCCTGAAGTCGAGGAATCAGCTCGCCACCAGTCGCCGTATCCCAAAGCACGTTCCATAGCTCGCTCGGCATTGATTATAGACGACGGCCGCTGCCATGTACCTAAAGCTTTCCAAAACTGACGAAACGCAGCAGCAAATGCGTCAGACATGAAACAAGGCAATGGGGGCTGCAGAATACTGACGTCGTAGAGGAATTCCCGCCCAGGGGCCTCTTGCATATTCCGCGGGGTGAGGAGACACAAGGGAGATGCAGCAAGAGCAACGTACAAAGGCCCACGCAAGTTGAATAGCGACAGGCCGCCCCTTCCCCAGAGTGCACTTTCCTCAGCGCTAATACCACCACTGGCGAGCGGCGAGTCAGCGCCCGCAGTGACCATTCATGTACAATACACTCTTACCCAGCGCAAAGCTCAGCCTCCAGGAGCTGAATACTGGCAGGAAAATCGAGATGACCCTTGAGATTCATAACCATTAGTCGAAAGCCTGTTTAATACTGTTTGTGGGTCCAATTACATACCTCCAGCAGATATCCGAGATGAAAGGCGGCGACCTCGAAGTTCAGGAGGATGGTAATTGCCTGTGACTTCGCAGTTTTGAAGCATATCGAGCTATAGAGTGTTCGGGTTTGTCTATGGCCAGGCTGCGGAGGAACATGAGATGGAAGGTTTAGCGTGTTGATGTCTGCGAGCTGATTGAGTTTAAGCCGATTGTAGCCATCGGTGAGCAGGGCTGGCCACGCATTGAATTTTTCCATGGGCTGCGCTGCGATCACTACACAGGATATAGGGATTTTACGATACTGCAACTCACAAGCTTCTTAGAAACGGGGAGAGGCAGGCGCTGAGCACTAAGGTGTATTCGAAGCGGGCTTCCGTTTTTGAACATAGCAACATCGATTACGCGGTATTGCATCAGCACCATAAATGCCATTTCTTTCTGCCGACTTGGAGAGAACCCACTGAACGCGCGACCGTACATGGCGTTATGGAAGACCTCGTGAGGATCATTCGGAGGCCTGTGGGACTTCTGCTCTTCCTCATGCAGTAAATGTGTAAATTTCTAAGAACCATAGTATCAATATCGGAGAGCAGAGTCCTAGTGCAAAAAGTTACGTTTAAACGTCCATTTCCGTCATCCAACTTTCGGAGGTCAAGACGCGTCAGCAACGCGTCCGTCGTCCAAGGGAGGGCACTGAATGTGGTCGAGCGCAATCTGGCAATGCCGCCTCTGACCATCGTCTCGGAATCATTTGGGAAGATAAGATACTCCATAAAGTGGGGTTCAGTTGATAGCACCAGGCTGAGGTGAGCGCACCATTTTCAGGGTACAAGTTGAGTGCACAGGCAACGACATATTTATACGTCGGGACAGCCGACCTGCTCGCGTGTCACTACTGGTGCCGGGTGATGGTTACGTAACCACTCGGATGGACGGGTGCTTACTAATACGTGCCACATTCAAAGGGCACTTCCAAATCATGTCCTACGAGCGTTGTCCTCTGACCGGGTTCGTACATACAAGGATATTCAGAGTAGGTAGATGAACTGCTGAGAGGACGATTGCGATATCAACTTTATATTTATATGGTCTAAATGAATTCTTCTACTCGTTCTACTACGCTCATGGATACGTTGAAAGTAAGGTGAAAAGCACAAGAACAATGAATATAGCCAGAACTACTGAAGAAATAGCTGATGAATAGCCAGCCTTGACTGCCTGAGATAACGGACAATGATTAGTGGATGAAAGAAAGGCGGCAACTGGACTACGATACCTGCTGCTCTACACCCAGATCGCGTTTCATTGCATTCGCCAGGTTTGCCGCCTGTTCGTAACTGAGAGCGAAGTTGTCTTTACGAAGCGCTTGTTCCCATCGACTGCTCCGAAAAGTCTGAGTGAGAACTCGAAGTCGAGGGATCAGGGCATCAGCCAATTCAAACCGATCGAGAACAGCGTCAGTTTGCGGTCCAATACTGACAATAATTCCCTGAAACCCGTCGGCAGCACTTTTTCTGGGCCCAAGCTTCTCGACTAGAAACATTGATAAAGTTAATACAAGCATCGTGGCCCACAGGATGCACGCTCGTACCGGTTGCGGTATCCTCTTCCTTGGATACGTCATGAGTGGGAGGGCTGGTAGGCACCGCAGTAGATTCTGATCCCCGCAATATCTTTGCTGCGAAGGAAATATCTTGCAGCAATGCTTGAGCCGATCCGTGGTGACAGCGGCAGCGGATATGGTTTCCACCAGATATTTCGGCACCGGGGAGGTGAGAGGGGCCTTCGATGTTCAATGGGGCTCCAGCGACTGAATATGTTCCGTATAAGCATCGTACTGCCGATCACTTGAAGGGATAGACATACCTGGAGGTCCAGGAAGTACAACTCCTTCTGCACTGCAGCGTTTCGCCAAGCGCCGAAGGTATGGAAGTGCAACTCCATGGCCAAAAGACTGAACAATGAGAGCGATGGCCTTTGACATTTCTCGCCCACCATCGCTAAGCTCACGCGGGGATGCATACACGTCGACGGTAATATCCTTTGCACTATGGCTCGCGGACGTTAGGTACCCAGGGCAACGCAGAAGTAATGTCACACCACCGTCCACTCTATCCATGGTTGTTAACTATGGTGCGACGCCATCAGCCAGTATTACTATTAAGGCATGGCAACTAGTACGCACCGCATCGAACACGTCACAGAGAGAGTCCTTCAGGACATTTTTAATGTCTTTGCGTTCTTCCGATGAGCGATCTCCCTTCCCATGCAGGTCGATATATGCATTGTGCAAACCGTCCGGCTTCCGAGTCGCAAAATGATCTGTAGCATGTTCGCCATAGCGAAGAACTGCCCTGGGCGGCGCGGCGTTCTACAGAGGAAATGCCCGAGTTTGCGAAGCAAGAAGAGACTGCAGCAATGGCAGATGGTGTGAAGCCCTTGGTAGATATTGGCATTAGGAGTAGCGACCAATCATGGCACTCATCGGGACTCTTATAGGCTTACCGGTGGTCCCAGGATGGTACTGTCTCGGTGGAAGTCAGAGATGTCACTTACTGTAGCCGCTGAGATGGATGGGCCATCACGAAATTAGCCGCTGCACTGCCACCATCAGTCCTTGTTGGGCACAAGTTACAACCTAGACCCCGGCTGTCGGCTGTCGGTGACTGTGACAGCGCACCAACCATAATCATGATCCACTTTCTTCATTGGGACTCTCCATTGCGCGAATTTCATGTCCCCATTCGAGCAACTAAATGGCCTAGTCCATAGCTGCGCTGCGACGTTCTGACGCTCTCTCAGTATTACAAGTTCAAATTCTCATTGGAAGTTAGCATTCATCGTCATTGGAGTTGTAGGATTTAGTAACACCGTGGTCACTATCACTAATACATCCTTGATGATTATAGTTCTTTAGTAGGCGTCAGTCACTATCACCTCGCCCTCCATGTCTCGCATGATCTCCTGAGACGCGGCTTCATCGATGTCGGAGTCCTCGCCTGCATCGGAATTCTGCCCCTCGATGGCCTCGACCTCCCCTCCTGAGGACGCCTCTCCCTCAATGGCCTCCACATATCTTGTTCAATGGCCTCCCACAAGCCCCTCTCAGAGTCGACATTAGACTTTCCACCGCCTTTTTCCAATTCTACTCCTGACTGAGTCCCAGAAATGATCGAGGTCGCATCGACACTCCCGTCCGTAGCAGACTTTCCACCGCCTTCCTCAAATTCCACACCGGAATTTCCAGAAATGATGGATGTCGCATAGACACTGCCATCCGAATCTGAATCCGAATCGGACAGAAATTCGTCGCCTAAGGCATTCAAGTCAGTAATTTCGATATAGACTGAAGCCGTTCAAACTCACTAGGCATATACTTTTTCCAGCGCCGCGAACATACGGTGATCGAACGCGAATGGCGGGTCATCGACGTAGGGCGGCATGGAGGCACTAGCACTGGCACTGTAGGGATTGTCGGGATCAAGAAAGTTCGGAGGGCGGCGTGGTTGGAAGCCCGCAGGAAGGCAGCTGAGCTGGTTACGTGCTGGTGGTCCATAGCGCGGCGGTTCAGGTGGTCCACCGAACTGCTGCAGGGTGATGGCAGGAACATAATCCGGTCCGTAGAAGAAAGCTGCTAGGAAGGCGAGCGCCCGTTGGGATCTCTGCCGAACGCGTTGTAGTTCGCACCACGGTCTCGAGGCATAATGGGCAAGATGAGTTGCTGCCAGGGGGCGACGTGCTCCTCCTTATATACTAAATTGGTGAGTAAACCGATATTTAATTCCTCTCCTCCATTTAATTTAATTTTCAGCTTCATCGCCATTGCATTTATTATATCTACCTCATAGCCGTCCAACAATGACATGCGTTGTTCTGTTAATGGGCCAACCATCTAAGCGAGCGGCTACGCACTCTGATCTCCCTGAACAATTTGCCGGTTCGATTATCAACGACCATCGGCTCCTGACTAGTTGGCCATGGCCCTGTCGGCTACATGTATAGGGCCCGCTTAATACATAAAGTGGGCCGCTGCGGCGGGACGCAAACCAGTGGTTGCCGCCATTTATCAGGTTATGACTTCCCTTGGTCGCCGCCTACGCAGCGATTCGGATGCTCTTCAGTCTAGGGGGAGGAAAAAACAGTGCGTAGCCCAGAGCTCAATTATCCAGATTTTTTGCCTTTGGCCTGATATCCTTACGATTTAGCGCATCCTCTGACCCACTGGTTCATACTGGCAGACATTTTGGACGCACACTTTTTGCCTTCTGCGACGTCAAAACACTTATCAGGAAAGGTTTAAATCGGATGGCTGAACGCGAAGATCGACCAGAAGACGACGGTGATGCTGTACTCCCTGCCAAGTATTAAAAACTTGTCGAACATGAGCTTCTCGCACCTCTCTCTGACCTTCGAGTCCATTTACAGGGAACGTCGCGAGGAGAATGTATTTCAAGGACTACTGACCTTGTCTCGTGGACTGGAGGACAGGCTCTTAGATTCATCTGAGGAAGAAATAGGCCTGATCGCTGACTTGGTATCTCTCTGCGTTCACCGTCCAATTTCGAGCCTTAACGGATTTGTATGTCTAGATTCAAAAGGGTGCCAACGCATCAAGAGCCGATGACACGAAGGGAATGAAGAGCTCAATCATTGATTGGATAACTCCCCATCGACAAACGCTCGACCCTCCTTTGAACCGTAGGTCCAAGTTCGACCGCGGATTTAATCATGAGCGGACTGGATCGCTTCTATGTCCCGCCGGTCTTGATTGGTCGAATACAAGGTTGGAATGGCCAAACATGTAGATTTCTTGCCGTTTATTTCCTGATGCCTGCTCTTCTAGTATCAAAGAAAAATTACGCAGCGGGGAGATGCACGTCCGGGGTGACCAGTGGCCAATCTTTCTCTATGCCAATTCCGAATACGATCCAAATGATCCTTGGAAGGGCTTGCTGCGCAATCAGATCCTTGTCTACGTGAGTCGGCGTCTCAGAGTCCAGACATTGGTATATTAACAACAATTTGGAAATGACTGGCAAACGCAGGCCTACAAACACGTATTTACGTCTCCCAGCTCTGTCGACGATGATGAGCCAAAAACCAACAAGTCAGGGAATGCCCGGCTTCACGGTATGACGGCCGTGACTACTGCGTCACTTGCGTATATTGCAACACAGGTAGAATCACTAGCTTACTTTTATTATCGGCTTATACAACAGAAATACCCGCCAATGATAGGTCCGGTTCGCCCTCACATCCGCAAGTACATTTTCAAGGACAGATCTTGTTACCGATTCGGAGCGTTTCTACCACAGCCTCCTTGATATTCTTGAAGATGTCGAAGAACAACAGGAGGTCACGTACCTCATCTCATGGTGGAACAGGTTCGTGCATTCAAACTCCCTATCCACTCCGTGCTCAGTTCGTTTTCTATGTGTGAAGGAAAATATTCCCTCGCGCATCACCGGAGTCGATCCTAGCCCCCGTTCAGGGCAGCGCGCTTGAGCGTATCAGGCAAAAGCGGGCTGAGGCTGCAGGAAGTCCATAGGCAATGACACTCAATACTCTTACATGCATAAATGGTCGTCAGATTAAATTTGAGATGTCTATTGGCAAGCGATTACTATACATATTCACTGTAGCTGCGACTTATTGAAAGCATATGGAACCAAGCACGCATCCCTACGGCGACTCTGTGTTGATCCCATGTAAACCAAATGCTGCAAATTCTGCATCCGACTCCATCACAGCAGCAGTCGATTTGGTCACACCAGCGATAGGTACCGGGGTGTATGGTGGGTTGAGGAGCAATGTCGGATCAATTTGAAGATCGGAACACCTCGAGTCCTCAGGTATAACAAGGCGCCTGATACCCCCAGCGTTCTCGACTCCCGGATTACGTGTCGTGATGAGAGAAAAGAGGTTCTCGTCGACCAAGTCTGTGCTATCAAACACGTTCCTTGTGATGGCGGGAAGATATTGAGCAAAGTCACGCTCGGTCATGATCCAGCGCGCCCAATATCTTCCGTACACTTGCGAGAACAGAGCCTTCTGGAAGGGGAACTCGGTGCCGTTCCAACCGTCCAGAGGTCATTGCGTCCAGAGTCAAGAATAAAATGGAGAAGAATGTGAGCCTAAATAAGTTCAAATGCCAATGTGAATCGAAGATTTTAACTTGGAGAGAAATTGAATACAACACACCAGGGCGACAGCCTGGACCCGAGCCACAGGAGGGATAAAAGGATTTTCTGATTCCGCATAAGGGCCCAAGTGGTTCCCACGAAGAGAGAAGTCGGATGACGATGAAAAGTACAACACAACTAACAAAATAAATGGTGAGATGCCATTGTAGCCAACGTCATCCCTGTAGCCTGGGGGTCGAGTGCCGTCCGGACGTCGTGGCTTCTTAAACTGACGAAAGAGACGAAGTTAGTCCTGCGACATTCATGTCAACAATTGCCATCAATCTTACACCCAGCCACGGCATGTACGAGTCCATCAGATAGTCGTCCAAGGCCGCCGAAGGTTTGGGATTGACCCGAAATATCCGTAAGCGACATATCGCTGGAGGGTTACGAGGCAGTCTCGTATAATCCTGGATCTGACACGAGCATGAAACTCTACCCACTATCACAAAACACAGTAAGTCTATGCCAAAGGCATGAGAAAGGAGGGAACCCACGCGGTCGATCATGAGCGAAGGAGGATTTTCGATGGTGGGAGTCAGATAAAGTTCATCCTGATCAGCCTGCAGTTGCTGAGGTTGAGAGGGCTGCTGAGCTGAGGGATTCGATGATGAGGTGGTACCAGAAAGCATGGGTGAGTGGCCATGCCAACCGCTCGGTTCAATGTGATCCGATCCCACTGTCGTTGAATCTGACGTAGAGTCGGAATCGGGGTCACTGGCGCGTGTTCCTAAATCGGATGGCCATGCGAAGATTGAGCCGATTTAATTTCTAATGCGGCAGTTATGCCAATTAAACACACCTTCAGAGTACAACTTCAACTGGCGCTTAAGATAATCGTCCCGGATAGTCAGTATGAAGCCAATGAAGTAACCGTCCTGATGTGACACCATCCGCTGCATCTGCACTTCCATGTCGAATCGCTGCTGAAGGGACGAAGTTTGGATGTGATATCGGGTTGTTCTGTCAACGTCCCTCCAGAACGGATTTGTGTCTAAAAAGTCTCGTAACTCTGCATCAGTCATCTTGCGCCTGTTAGTGTCTTCAAGTGGTAGGAACGTAAAAATTCCTGATCTGGCCTGCATGAAATGAAAATTGTGAGCTATGCGCCTGCGCAAACATGCGAACTCACCATGTGAACGACAGCGTCTGCAGTTCTCGATGTAAGTGACGACTGTTGATTCGCAGCTGACTGGAAGAGTGTACTGACTAGTCTGGACCCCCAACCACACCGGTGATACCACCTGGAAGCCCTCGCGACCAAGCATACCGTTGTAGAGATCCGGAAAGTATTGTTTGATTTTGCGCGCCTGGTTCTTAGATAAACCGCCCTTCAGCCATGTCGCTCTGGTCATGACAGGCTCTGCCCATGAGCGAGTAGGAAGGGCCCGATTCTGCATGTCAATGGGGTTGACACCGCGGTCCGCTAGGGGCAAAAGCGACACAGTGAGCATCGGCAGCACTGCAAGGCTTTAGTAAGAACAGTACCTGCAGCCTCCTTCCGAAGGGACGCTAGGTCCTGCTCAAACTCCATTGAGTCAAGGAAGGACTCCCATGTCTGACGATTCACGGGTGCATCGGGGGTGTCGTGGCCGTGGTGCTGAAGCGGTGCGAGAATGTCGGGAGTGCCGAATCCGATAGATATCACGCCTGCCATCACGATGCCTTCGCGGTCCGTGATAAGCAATCACGCAGCGGTTGAATTCCAAGCAGTACACACGTACCCTCACGCAGATCCAGGTCTTCAAGGATGCGGCGACATCACAATTAGTTCCACTCCTCTGTCAAGTAATCAACACAGTTAATTAACATACAGTATTGTCGGTCTCTGGGACGGCGAGCATCCTGCTGAGGCAGTTGGAGTATTACTTGGGGATAATAGTCGTAGGTCGGGTCGTTCTCAATATCGAGACCCTGTGTCTCTCTGGTGACCCACTGATCGTACATGGATGGTTGGACACCCTCGCGCTCGATCTAGACAGAGAAATGAGCGTGTTGTTCAGGTAGGAATGGGAACGTAAAGCCAAATGAGCATACATCTTCCATGTCGTTTCGAAACTGCGGCTGGGTCCACAGCTGCTGAAGTATCAGGCCCCAAGTGTCTGCATCAACGTCACCGGGGCAGCGGAACAGGTCGGGTAGTAATTCCGGAATCCCGATTCCCCCACTGCCCTCTGGTTGCCCGGCCATGGGAAGATGGTATGGACAGGCAACCGCAGGAGGTAGAGCGTAATTTCGAGTCAGAGACTGCCAGTGGAAACTTGGAATTGAAGGTAGACCGTTTAAATACAAGAGGATGTTATGATTGCATCACCCTGGCGCGAAGTTAGTACAAACTTTTGTGTCAGGATTGAACTCGGAGCCTCTGGCGTTCGAGCCCGGCCGCCCAGTCCAGGTGGCAAAAGGAACAAATGCTGCACGGGTATGGTCTAGGATGCCCAGAGAAATGAGGATTTAGTTCTCGTAATCACAGCATGTCAGACTCTACACTCCAGGAGAAACGTCACCTTCGCGCCGCCAAATTGGTGCTTGAGCTTGTAGTCAGATGGGATGACCATCGTCTGACGAGTCTGTGATTGATGCGATAGGACCAGATGCCAGTAGTCGTCGTTATCATGATCAGCACGGTGGTAATAAGTGGCAGGCTCTCGAAGCATATTCTGCGGTACTTCGGACACTGACCCACTTCAAATGGCAAAACAGGAAATGCTTGCCAAATGGCAATGTTCCTCAGAGTCGTACTAATCAACAGGACTCAAGGTGTCCTGAGATAACAGGTGGACATCCGCCGGAACATGGAAGAGGGTATCCGCGATACCGTGCTATGTCCATCTGGTAGTGCAACGGACTTCCGACGCGCATTCAACTAACTGCAAGGAGCTGGAGATTCAACGGAGATCATAGTGGCACTACTGAGTCTGAGGAATCGAAATCAGGGTATATCATAGCGCCTTGGCACCGGGCGTAAAGTGCTGCCAGATAGGACTTCAAAGTTTAAGCAAAGCTGGTGACTCGCGGCGTGGTACTGAGTTCGAGGAACCGGCTGAGCCTGCTGGCACTGCAGTGGCCTCCCTGTGACGAAAAGTGGGCCGAGCCTCGCCAGGTGTTCAATGTGTTCAAAAAGCCTGGGAGAGTTGTTGGAGAGTCATTATAGTTGTAGCCAGTGAAGTAGAGAATGGAGTCATAATTGCCAGTCGACTGGAGTCCGAGGCACGGCCCGGTAGCCTGAGACTGCTGGGTCAGCGATGACCACCATGATCATTGATGATCCTGGCAGTGGCTGTACATGTGCGGGCGCCAGCAGCGCATGTCAGGCTGACATTGAAACTCCGTATTCAAGTTCCGAGTTGAACTTGAACCTGGTTCTCCGAGTCAGTAGTGAACTTGAACGTTGACTCGAAGCTCCACCTCATCTATTTCCTTGTACATTGTCCCTTATCCCTAGACCTTTCGTTCACGCTGCATCTTCTTGTGCTTACTATCATCATGGCCGACATCTTCTCGACGCCCCGCACTGCACCATCCCTTTTCTCACCAAGTTCAACAATGCCGGGATTTGGCGCGAAGAAAAGCCCGAAAACTGGCCCGCAGTTCCCATTGTTTCGATGTTAAATTTTCCTATCGTGAGCACTCAATATCTGAACTCTGAAATACACTTAGTCATTTCAGTACTACATCACGTCCGCGTCCAAGGATGTCCGCGGACCTGAATTTATCGACAAGCTTACGAAATTTACGAACGCGTTAATTCAAGTCCTCCAAAATGAGGAACAGCTTCGGAACTCTGACGAGTTTGCCAACGTGCGTGCAGAGATGGTCCGCTGTGCGGAAGAAGAGAATTCTCAAGCAAACACAGCAAAAGTGAGTCCCAACGATATCATTGTCCGTTGCCTACCTTAACGTTAGATTGTAATTTCAGGGTGCGAAGGCAACGGCAAGTCATTTCTCTAATTCAGTTGGTACATTTATTGAAACTTTGGCAATCAGGGGGAGGTGTATCAGCAGGATGAGTACACAGCAAGTCTCGGCTTTCAAAGCAATATAACTTTTCACTGATGCGGAGGCGCTAGGATTTGCAAAATGGTTGCAGAGTCTCTAATACTCATGCTGCCCGACTACGCAACACCGCTTCAAATGACGGATCTTTTTACCGTCTTCGGCACCTGGAGCGCCTCCATGTTCAAGCCTTATTGACGAAGGCAACCATAGAGGTTGAATTATTAAAGGACGAATTACATCTCGCGACGCAGAGATACAAAGCGGAGGAAGCATATATATTTGACGGGGGTTCGAATTTGTCAGAAGTGGAGGGCATCCCATCATCGCCTCTCTTCCGAAAATGTTTCCCGCAGGTTCTTCGAATCCTTTGAGTTTGCGGCAGCGTCCCCTTTTTGCTATGCCTGAGTCAGCGGACGCGAGCGGGCATGCTGCTGTGGGCGTTGAATCAGGCTCTCCGTCGAAGAAGCCAGGTTCTCTTCCGAGGGCGAAGAAACCCGCAGGGAAGAGGAAGGCGCTATACAAGGGAAAGGGGAAGCTTTTTGGTTCTTCTCCGCTGTGAACACTGGCACTCTCTTTGACCTTGTTCGGCCACTGATCACATCTTTTGTTTTCTCTTCGCTTTCAATACTTTTTTTATTATTATTTGGAGTTTCGCTTTGACAATTCTTACTACAAGTCGGGAATCAAGTGTCTTTCTGTGTGCGCTGCCGCCCTATGCCTGGTGGGGAAGTGATATGTGCCGTGTCTGAAGTTTCATTTTATGTATTCCCCAGCCATCGACAATATAAGATATCCGACTCAGCGAGCTGCACGAACGTTGCGTAGCTCTCATACCAATAATCACTGCAGTCGGTCACAGTGAACCATTTGCATAGTACCAATAATCACTGCAATCGGTGGTGAACCTTCCGCTGGTACCAATCTTAAGCTGCTGTAGTACTCTCCACACCGGGCCCTCTTATTCACGAGCACGACCGTATTTAAATGTTTGTTCTTTCGTCGCACAAGTTCGTAAAAGAGTGAGTTGCATTCAACATGTTTCCTAGTGGTACTGTTCGTCGAGATAACCACCTCCTTATTCCAACTCATCTACTGCTCCAGATAATATACACCAGCGCTCCAGGTCACTCTCCATATCCTCGATCTCTTCATTTCTTTCTCGAATATGTTCCGTAAGGTCGTTACGTCGTCGGTCGAGCTCTGCGCACTTTGCACGCAAGCGCTTGAACTTTCGGTACTTTCGTTCCTGTTCCAATTTTGCCTTTTCCCAACGCTCACGTACAGCTTGGGTGCGCATCATGGCCTCCTCTTTGCTTCTCCAAGTCTCCCGTTTCGACCGACAGCTTGCGCTTGAGAGCCCGATAGTGTTCTAAAACCTGACTGTTCACTCCCAGCCTACTACGAACCACCTCAATTGGCGAGTCGTTCTGTTGACTTCCGAGAGTCGACGATTCACTCTTCTCCAACTCCCATTGCACTAGGTTTGATTTGAAATCTCCGTCCATGTCGCCTATAGCAGTTCATTGAAAGCCACATCGCGGTAAGACTCAGAGTCAAAGTTCAAATATGAGTACAACTCGCCTGACATTTTGGGTAGTCAAAAGATGGTCCAGAGCAATGTTTGCTCCTATACGTCCTCCTGGTCATGGTTACCAACAATATCGGCTAAGATTTTTGCCAATTGAAGATGTTTATACTGAGAACTTGAACCGCCCTGAGCGTCCGCTAGGGCCTTTGAAACTCCGACACATTTGACTCTTCTAATCGAACTTGTTTGCCTGGCAATGGCATATATAGGCGGTGAGTGGGAGACTGATGGATGACATCCATGGCTGTTGTAGGCGGGTGACCTCCAAGACTCAAGAGGGCTCACCAACGAAGATCGAAAGTTGACTGGTATTCGAAAGTTTGTTGAATTTGGTTCAAGGTTATCAGTGGTGAGTTTTTCAATTGTACCGCGTACTAGTAATGACTCTGATTGTTCTCTAGTAGTTGCTTCATTCATTGGGCCGTTTCGAAACGCATGCATGGTTAGCATTCCGACAGATGCACTGCCGACTCTTCAAAATGACAAGCAAACTTACTGCGGGGCCATTTCCGCTTAGTAACTGCAGCCCTTGGCATTACATGCTGGGTATTCAGGTGTTTCCTCCAACCCATACCAGCTGGAAGTCTCATGCTTACAACTCACCAAGTTAGCCAGGAGAATACCCTAGGATGTTTTGATCCTGGGCAGGGCAGCTATGCCACACGCCGCGTAGCAACCCGTTTCCGACCACCCTGGGAGACAGGCGACAATCCTTCCGCCCGAAGTCGAAAATGCCGCCGTTCCCTTTTCCTGGAAGTTTGCACAGGTGGCCATTATTTGCTACTAGAATCTTTGGCGGCCTCAGTTGCAAATCCAGTTCCCGCTTTCTCAGCTGAGTGTGCATTGGCTACCCCAGTGGATGAGCTTCATAACATAGGGCATCCTATTGTTTGCACCGGAGAACGACTTCAGCGCAGAGCAATTGGTTTCTAGTGCTTTCACCGGTGTGTCAAGGACAGAAGCTATGATATGCATCCTGGCTTTGTCGTAGTGAGTTTCTCCATTTTCTATGCAAACTAGATGATTTATTTTGTCGCAGGTTACATCATGCGTTTAATCGATGCACCCATAGATTAGCGAATTCAATACATATTTATGCACACCCGCGAGAACTCAAAAATAATGTCGCCAACGGCTCGAAGATGCAGACATGGCTTGAAAAAGGAACAGTAAAGAAGGGGGCTCCCTCACCGGTACTCATCCTCCAAAAAAACAACACGAGGCCTTGCATATAGCCCAAACTGATGCTCACGAAGCTTCCTCCGGTACATTCTTGAAGCTCCCGGGGAGCATACTCCTTTACGCGTGACGACAACGCGAATACTCTGGAACTTCGACACTGGACATCCCCGCTCCGTTATCAACAACCAAGGAAAATTAGCCCTTTCTCGCACTAGGTACCTGTCGAATCCTATGATGTATACAGGACCCGTCAAATTGATTTAGCGTTCAAAATATCAGAACGAAGCCTGACGCAGCCTCCGAGCCCGCCACGAAACACCGTAGATTAGACCCTGCGCTGTCGTTTAGTTTTCGGCCCATGGAATCGTCATTTACGGATGTGCTTACACGTTGAAGGAGCAGGCTAGCGAGGGTCATGGTGCGCTAATATCTCACCTGTGATCAGGGAATTATTTAACTGACAGACGGTTGTTAAAGTAGTGGATGGTAGTTCTGATTGTTGGACTCGCCTGCACTTGCACCAATGAAAGAGAAAAGGGACACCACCAGTATGTCTTATAGTAATTGCAAAAATAGTCCTAACTCATTCCTTCAAGTCTTCCAACAAAATCGATTTTGAAGAGTCCAAAGACCAGGGAATGGGGCTGTCAATTTGGAATGTTCGGTATATCGGAGGTGCGCCATCAATCCCTTGGGAAAAACCGCAACTCAGCACTATGATCCAGGCTGGACATAGTCTCACATAACGACTTTTAACCCTATTTCTACATACTTCGCAGCTTTTGATAAGGGCGACATGGAGTCTTTTAGGTCAACCTATGTTAAAGTACGGAGTCCCGAAAATCGCGCTGGTCTCTGCTATACGCCACTCCTCGAAGTCATTGATACATAGGCATCCTATTGTTGCACCGGAGACGACTTCAGCGCAGCGCAATTGGTTTTAGTGCTTTCACCGGTGTGTCAAGGACAGAAGCTATGATATGCATCCTGGCTTTGTCGTAGTGAGTTTCTCCATTTTCTATGCAAACTAGATGATTTATTTTGTCGCAGGTTACATCATCGTTTAATCGACGCACCCGTAGACTAGCAAATTCAATGCACATCTATGAACATCGGCAAGAACACAAAAACTCGAACAATTAGTACCACCTCGCGCATTCCACAAAAGTACATTTCTGTCGCGGATGCTGAAACAAGATGATCTGGGCATACTAGAACCTCACTTGACGTCTCAGTAAAGGCCAGCGAAGAGACTTTTGATGGTCTTTCCCAATGCCATGGTCTCTCCCTTGTCGATCAGTCGGAGGCAATGGACATTGTACCCAAGCAAGCTCACAGGATTCGGACCAGCGTCTATGAAACAAAGATCACCGATGGCACGTATACGATCTTTCTAGAAGTTCGTGACTTTAATCTGTGCCAACTTGAAGGTCCCCACTTAGCGGAACACATACCAGAAGCTCCTCAGTGACAAGCAGATCGCCATCGACATTGCCCTGGGTATCGATCCCAATGGTGCGTTATACCTTTCTGTTGCTTTGTCTGCGCATGATAGGAATGCGTCGATTTGCACGTGACCGCGTTCTCGAAAGAGAAAATTTCGAAGAGTTTCTGCGCAGCCATGTTATTGTGCAGGAAATTGAGCCAGATATGAGGAAAAATTGGACCGGAGTGCTGAGGAGGGGTCGTTGCATATGCTGCTAAGCAGTCCGCCATACATCCGTGAACGACTCTGACAAACGTGCAAGCAGGCACAAAGTAAAGACCTCAAGTAAGTATCGCAGGTGCGAATTCGAAACGCAATCACAATACCTTTCACTAACCATCATCCAACAGAATTGGGTGCTCCTTGCATAGCTTGCCTCTCGGCAAATACAATGCATGCTACGAAAAACAAGCACAAACGGTTCCTCACCACGACACATTGACAGGCCGGGCTTTCGATTCCTGCCTACAACCTCAAACTCCCGAAACCATGTCGACTGGTGCACATCGCCGCCGTCGCCGCCCGGCATTGCGCATAACTTCGGGTATCTTCTTCCTAAAGTTTTGGCGGCCAATTACAGACCCAGTCGAACAAGCTATCGCAGGTGACGCGTCAACGATCGCACTACGGCAACACTTCGAGTTACTTCAAAGACAAGGGGTAGATCCAAACCAGCTGAAGTGGGTGATATGGTAAGTAGGGTGGTTCATAGTCCATGTTTGCTCATTCTCAGCTATACACCTAGCGGCTCTTATCACCCCTCAGCATCAGATCACAAGGATCATTGGACGCTTCGTGGTTTCAACAAATTCGGCGCGGCACGCGTTTCCTTCCATGTATTCCCTTGGGGTGCCACATCACGTCATGTTTTCTGATGGGGGGAGACACTGGAAGACCCATCGCCTGTCCGAGAGGGAATGTGATCGATGTGTTGAGGGAATGATATCATTGTCGGAGAGGAAGAGATTGTGAGGAAAATCACCGTGCTGACTCTGATGCTAGCAACTCCTTGCTGTCACTGTACTCCACTGGCAACTCACAGTCATCAACAACCACATCCTCTGACCCTCGATCCAGTTTCACACCGTCCCTCACTTCGGCAGCTGCAATTACTGAAGCTCACGGGGCCATGAGTGACGTGGGAGCACAAACTCGAGTCGACCTTCGTGCGCATAGACGTCGATCATGATTCCGTCCCACGTCCTCTCCTCACGCATCAAGCTCGTCATTCTGCACCACCACCACGATGTGCACGACGTCACGAAGCCTTTTAGTGTCGACTTGGGAGCACACACTCTCGATCCTCGTGCGCGTGGAGAACGTCGACCGCTGTGAGGATGTATGTGCTCAACGACGTTCATTTTCGTGCCCTTCAGTGCCGCCTGTGCCTCCAGTTTTATGTAGTCACGCTTCATCGCGTCCCCCCGTCCCCCCTTCACGATAACCCCGCTCATGATCCTACTCGTGATCTTTCCTCAATAATGACGCATCTGGTACAGTCGACATGACAATGCATGCCAGCATGGACAATTCTGTCGATGCTGTGAACGACGGCACCGAGAGCTTGGCGGACGAAACACCGGTAGACACGACCAACCTCGGGGACGAAGAACACGGACTCACACACCCAATCTCGCCTCTCCCTCTCAACAAGGTCCGTTCCAGCCCAACGAGCAGCACACCCCCCGACGCGGAGGAAGAAACCGAGCTGCGGAGTCAGCGCTTGTCTCATCCGTCCTACTCTCTCGAAAATCGTGCTTAGCAGCCTGCACACCCAGTGACCAAACGAACTTCATTCCATACACTTCAGCCAACCGTTCTACTCAGAATGCTTGAACATTGGAAATTTCAGCCACCTCCGACGGTTCCTAACATTTTCTTATTTCTTGATCGCTCACGTTTACAGTCTTTGAGTGATTAGTGGAACCCGGTTGTCGCGACACCGGTCGCCTCGTACTGTCGGACGAGCGGAAATGCCTACAAACCCCCGTACAATCAATTAGATGATCACTTCGCGCTTCCCCCTCCTTCTCTATCATGCCGTCCGAGCCCATGGAAGCAGAGTTCATCTATCCCCCCGCCCTCTCTCGGGCGCAAGAGGATGAGTTTCGCACGCTCGACCTTGAAGGTCCCCTCCCTATATCACCACAGTCTACTCGATACTCGACCACCGTTGCACTTGGCAATGTCAGTATAGGCGAACTTGAACGGCAGTTCACGAAGCAGGGTGTTCGCGTTGTAACGTTTGAAAAAGGCACCGGTGAAGACCCACGGGAATGGACCGGTGCAAAAAATGGTCCGTACATCCTTTTTCCTTTTTCAAAATGTATCCTGATTGAAAATTAGTCAGTCACTGGTACCCTG